>JAQFYC010007672.1:0-10128 GCA_034694165.1 Tomocerus mixtus
GGATTCTGGGCTCTCAATCTAAAGGAACTGTCTCAATCAAGACCAGTTTACGCCATTGATATTATTGGTAATTGGAGCATTATATCTCATGCAGGAATTACACATATATAAGTAATAGGCATCAGTCACATCATTTATTTTGAAGAACGAACAAAAATGTTAATTAAAACAGTTATTTTTTGACTAAATACTAATTCTGTATCCGTAATACCAAACCATCATTTGAAATCAGAATTTTCATCTATTTTTTGAAAAACAAATCAAATCAAATTAATAATTTATTGTTCAAATCAAATCAATTTCTACGATTTTTGTTTGCCTACTATAGTTTATTTTACTACAAGGATATGTACAGGAGAAGCAGTAAAATGCACTATACCTACACATAAATTAGATAAAGAAATTATGTAATTTAGTACATTTAATGGTTTCGTTATCTCAATGCTGTTATTTGTAAAGTAGGTGTAAGTTTTGTACTTAAAATATATGTAACATGCTTTCAGGGTTTGCAAGAAGCTCGAGGCCGAAATTTAGCTCGACTCCTGAGATTGCTGAAAATGAAATCGTTGACTCCATTGAAGCTTGGCGTATTGCAATGAATCTTAAGAAGATTGTAATTGTTGGGCACAGCTTTGGGGGATATCTGTCCACGTGCTATTCAATCAGATACCCACAACCGTAATGACAAAAATTGAAAATCATTCATTAAATTCAATCAATTTTAATTATTACATTTTGCATTACATATCTAAATCATTCGTTTCATTGAATTGTAATTTTAGAGTTGGCCACCTAGTTTTGGCTGACCCTTGGGGATTTCAGGACGCACCTGAAGTTAACGAAAGACTGAATAATGCTCCATTACTCGTCCGAATGCTTGTAAGAGTTGTAGCGCCCTTGAACCCATTAAGTGCAATGCGACTAGCTGGCGCAACCATGGGTAAACATTATGTTGTATGTTTTAATCTTTGGATGTAGTAGAAGATGATAAGCAACTTACTTATACACTATTCTATATTTTTTCTCTGTAATAGGTCCAAAGTTAATTCAGAAAGCCAGGTCTGACATTATCGCAAAATTTGAATCGGTGGTAGACGACGCTTGGATGACGATTGCTAAATACATTTATCACTGCAACGCACAAAACCCAACGTAAGTATTCTAATAAAAATATCAATAATATTTCCAGTCCTCTAGTATTTTATAAGTAAATAAATATATATTAACACAATTTTTAATAGTGGAGAATCGGCTTTTCATTCATTGCAATCAAAATTCGGCTGGGCTAAAAATCCTTTGACTCGCCGAATTGATACTCTTGACGAAAAAATTCCAATTACATTGATTTACGGAGGCCAATCTTGGATGGACCATTGTCCACCTCAAGTTCTTCAAGAAAAACGGCCGTCTTCTTACGTTGATGCCAATGTATTGCTATAGTGCTAACTATCGTTTATGTGACTAATATTTCTTTGCAATTTTTGTTAAATTTAATTGATATTGTTTTATTTACCATTTACAGATAATTCCCGAAGCAGGTCATCATGTATACGCTGACAATGTGCCGATGTTCAACAAAATCGTGTCTAATGCCTGCAACCACATCAAAGTAAATTAATTACATTGAATTGTAAAATAATAATTATTTGTAGATAGCCTAAGCTTTATTTGTATAGGGAAAACTATTCTAACCTTGATTTACATTGTGGGTGGATATTTGATGTACGTAGTATGTATTGTCCAAATCTAAAACTACATTATATAATCAATCGTTCCTTAATGTTGAGAATTAATCTATTTAACGTATTGGGATTTTCGGACTGGAATTTTAAGATTAAATATATATGTCGATTGAAATAAATACAACAACATTAGCTGTGTTATATTTATACTGTTATTTACTAACTACAGATATTAGCATACACTTATCAGGAATCTCCAACTAACAACGCAGTTACATTTATTTTTAGTTTTGTTGGTGCAGTATTGTATCTTTTAATTTAACAGAAAAAATTATTTTTAGGGTTTTCATTGGACGCAGTCAATTAATTTTCGAAGAATGTCTGAACTTCTAACCAAATTTCTAAGATAAATTGGCTTGGGTCCGTTCGTGTCACTAAACTGGAGTAGTAGGACAAAATTAATGTGTTCATTTAACGGCTATCCTTCAATTGGCTAAAGCCTCGTCATTTATTTGTTAATTAACAAAATTTTATGAAAACAGCTGTCAAATAAAACATTATCTATGTACATAATTATTGTGAATATCAGACCCCTATATCATAATTACCAAGTTGGTAAACAATTTTTTTAAATGATTAGCTCACAGGTCAAACAATTAAGTGTCATAAATTATATAACAATATACTGCATGCATTATGCCTTACGTTTCTTGTCCTGCCTGACGCCTGACTACAGATATAAGCTCTCAATTGCATGCTCTGCTTTGTTTCCCTTTGATAAAATGCATTAGTGAGTGTGTATTAGAATTATTTGTCGGACTTATTACATGCGCAATTTAATTATTATTCAATTCACATTTCTAAAATAACGAACGAAAAATAAATTTCTATAGAGATTTTACTGAATGATGTTTTTATTCGTTGGTAATTTTTACACCTCGATTCAACACACATATGTAGTGCATATGTGTCAAACCCGGTTTCAAAAAAATACATAAAGTTAACTTATATATTGTGTTCGGAACACTTATTTATGACCAAGACCTTTATCCATAAACGTCGATTTTGTAATTTCCTTCTTCCATTGACGTAAATATAAATACCTGAGTCAATCATTTAGTTAAAATCGAAGAATTCTGTCATTTTTTGATGAATTACTTATTTTGTTTAATTTTTTGTTATTTTTTGAACTATTTTTAAAACAAGAAAGGTTAAAGCTGCATAAAAATATTTATTTATCTTACTGTATATAAAATAAAGCCCTGTTTATCATTAAATAAGATTTAATTACATCTGCTGCATTATAGAATTAGGGCAGCATTTTAAATGGTGAGTATAGTAATTTCCATCTTCAAAAGTAATGTCCTAAAAATATAATTCCTCATAAAGTTATACTATTTACAAACCAATCTGTTTTTCAATGGCAACATTAAGGAACTACTATTTTTATATAAAATAAAAACCGTATTTGCCTGTTTTTTTGTTAGTACCTAACTTAATAACTCAAAGAGATGGGTAATTCTTATCATCGTGTTACTGTGTTTAAATATATAATAATTTATGTATTGCAGTTATTACTAAAATATTTATTCTACGTTGAGAAATTTATGAGTAAACTTCCTCTTTGCATGCCACTACCATGATATTTTATTTCGTCCGTAGTGTAAAACTCTTTGTTTAAAGGAGTCTCTCCTGGGGCCTCAAGTCCAGAAGGAAGTGCATGTACGTATGTTCCTGTTTCTTGACCCCGTGACCAAATTACATGCATATCTCCATTAATACAATGATCCGCTAGATCCGTGGCCCACAATTTCCTTCTAAATATCAGTGTTGTCTTTCCATTAATTTCCCATCCAGTAGCTGAAGTTATGTCATCCCATCCGCCCCATTTTTCGTCCAATTGAGGAGTAGAAAAATCTCTTGAGTAATAATCTCGTATCCTGGAAAATAGTCCTCTGGCGGCTCCAATAGTCATATCCGTGCAATCCATTGGTGTGAAGTGTCCTGGTAAAGGAGCGTACTGGAAAAAGTATAAATAAATAAACTGGATACCAACCACTATAAATGACCAGCGAAGGTACACTTTTAGTCGAACCTCACATCGCCCCACATAATACAGTCCGTTTTTGGTCAAATCTCACAGTGTCCCACATAATACAGTCGTTTTTTGGTCAAATATCACATTGCCTCACTTAATACAGTCCATTTTTGGTCAAGTCTCACATTTCCCCACTTAATACAGTTCATTTTTGGTCAAACCTCACATTGCCCCAATAAGTTGGGGCATTGTGAGAAAGCAAAATTTATCCTTGAATTGAAATCCGTTGACACAATTCAAAAAGGTTGAACCGTTTTAAAGCTACAGAATAGTTTATCTCACAAGATGTACCCCCTGTACCCCTTGGGGTGGTCCGATTTGGACAATTTTCATTCCCCTCCGTTATATTACATCAATGAACACGTATGCCAAGTTTGGTTGAAATCCGTCCAATACTTTAAACGTTATTTAGTATACGGACGGACGGACAGACGGACGGACATTACGAAACCATATTATCCAGCTTCGCTGGTAATAAACGGTAAGAAATTAATTAATTCATGTTATGAAGAATACGTATTTAAAAAGTTTACCTCAGAAGGTCGGATGACTCTTTGGTAATTAAAATTCAGATTCAAAATGAACGTTCTTGTTTTCCGATGGGCATTGAAGTCTGCATTAGTATGATTGTTGTTATCATCGAAATAGTAATCGTTTATTCCTAGAACGTCACTATTCATTATCGGCGTCCTTGAGATGTCCCTGTAATATTCCAGTTTACAGTTACTACAAAAGGTACAAATTCTACAGTGTTTAATTATATACAGGTTATTACATTGTTGACAGCGTATTTGTAGCATATTCATCTATGGGGGGCCAAAGCTTGCATGATTCATTAAAGCTACTTGGTCGCATTCCTAATGCAGCATATGAAGTTCCCATCACTTCCATAACGAATTCTATTTCCGACAGCGATTGTACAGATGAGGGTATCATCTAAAATTTTATACAATAATTCTTGTTTGTCTATTATCTAAGGTTTGCAATTATTTTTTATCAATATTCAATATTAAGAAACCCAAAGAAAATACATCTATACGAGAAAATTGACAATTTGATTGGAATTATAAATATAGATATAGATATTTTATAACGAGTTACCCTGTAATAAAGTGTGACTCTATCATTCAGAAAGTGTTGCTTGTACATAGCTAAATTAAGATTCGAATGAGTGGGAAGAACAGCAGAATTAACAAGCAAACATTTTTCGCCATGAAATCCTGGAGCACAAAAGCATTGACGAGATGGATAGTTAGAACCCCCAATGTGTACACATCTACCACGACCACTACAATCTACATCCGAGTCACATTCTTCTTTGTACTGGCACAAGGGACCGGAATAACCTGTGTAATAAATAAAAAAATAAAAAATGAACATAAAATATTTCCTGCTCCTCAAATTAATTAATTAGGAATTGCTTAAATTGCTTTGATACCTCGATAACAAAAACATAATGAACCCTGAGGAATGCCACGCCCGTAACATTTGTTCCTGAATATTTTTCTGTCAACGATATCCACATCCGCACAAGAATTATATTCATAAGTCTCGCCGAATTCTCTTGCTTGTCTTATTAATCGGACCACACAATGGGAACAGGGAATTTCAGGTGTCTTCACAACGTGCCACTGTGCCCTGTAAAGTGTAAAGCTCCGATAACATAACTGTAGCAATTTATTTGCATTGCTAACTAATCTTGGTACAAAATGCACTGTGGTTATATAGTTACGTTGGATTTCCAGTGACGAATCCCTCCGTAAGGTTGGCGACAGATTTATAATATCCGTCTAACAACTCTAATCTGTATCCTCCCTAATGTACATTTATTGTATTAATTAATTTAAAATTTATGTTCTTCTTAAACTTATATTGTTTATAATATTATATTTTATTATATTTTTTTTATTTTATTATATTTTAAAAAGGGTGGAGATTAATTGGCTCCAGAATAGTACGTTTGAGGCTCCAGACCCTTAAATTTTATTTTGGAATAAAGCGGCATTAAGCAAAATATAAAATAGCTCCAGAAATAATATAAATAGCATTAAAGGATTAAAAGTTAATTAGTGATATGATATAATGTAGATATAGTTAAATTGGTTGTTTCGCATTATAAACCATCCTATCCGCATTTTCACTATTTTTCCAATACAGAAAGAGAGAAAAATGTCGTTACAGAATTTTCTTGAGTATAGTTAATATAGCGTGTAGATAGATAATATATTTTCTATCTACTTCCTTTTGCATAAGTAAGACCTTTTCTTATCTTTGGTCTACCAACTTGTTCACTTGTACAATGTTTGCTTACTTATTAGTATTAGTATTAGTCACAATATATTATTACTGAATAGTGCTGTTTTATTCTTTAAAGTGCTTTATTATACCTCAGGTTAGAGCCAATGCGTCATTTTGTGCCGCATTTTAGCACTATGCCAAAGTCGTACTAATCTGGAGCCAATTCTATTTTTCCCTTTTAAAAATATTTTTCTTACTTGGTGGGCGTAGGCCATCTGCCAAGTAAAATTCATGAACATCCCAGTTGGAATTGAAGTTCTTATCGGGCCTTTAGAAAATACAGATTAAAAAAGGGGCGGGGATTCATATTAGTATTTTTTGGTGGTCCACATTGAAATTTGTCTATATTATTAATAATCAAGAATACGAATTTTAATATTGTGAATTATAAGTTTCAGTACTCACATTTTGGCATCCCACACGGGGATTTAACGTTCGTGTTCGTAAGGTAATCCAAGTCGATTTGTCTTGCTTGTGGGAAATTAAGTGCAACGTGAGCACAAACGTATGTAAATACAAAATTAAATGAAAATAGACCTAAAATGACAGCAGAATTCCCAACAGTGATTTTTGGCACCATCGTATTATGTTATTTAAGAAAACTTGCAGAATACACACTTGAACTAAAATACGAATTTAAAAGTGCTATCAGTTTTCATATTTTATTATGTAATAGTATTATACTTACATAGCATGAAAAGTTTATACTCTAAATTCATACTAGATCACAATTTTTCCAGGATTTCATCCTTTCACAGTGGATTAAAGTATTTATTGTAGACTGAATGAATTTAGACGATATAGACATTAAGAACATGCCACGCCACAACATAATTAGTGGCCGAATAAAGTACAAGGATTCATTAAAAAACTCATTAGGCCAAACCAAATAAACCTTCGTAGGCAAGTATATATAATTCCTGTAGAGAACGCACTTCCTGTCATTGTTGTCACATCACGTCAGATTTAAATTTTGGTGATTATCCTCTGTTAGAGATGAATAGCTATCATATTTATTACTCACTAACAGTACATAGTAGTGAGTCACTACTAGTGCAATTCAATGCCAATGCAAAATTTTTGCAACTTGAATGAAATGCTATTTATAAACAAAGGTAGCTACCGTCATTAATAATTATTTCGTATATGTGACACCGTACATAGCATACTGTGCTTCGGTATTACTGTAAGCATTTTAATTCTTCAGATTTTAGAAAATATTTATCCTAAATTAAATTTTGCCATAATGATGTTACTTTTGTCATCTCTTCCGCGATTCACAAAGATAATACATAAATGAATATCATTCAAGTTGACAATATTGAATTTTTGGGTTGGTCGGATCATAAGTATGCAGAGATCTCTGAACTTGTACTATGCCGAGACAATAACCGTAATGTTCTAAAAGTTCGACCGATTTTAATTCGTCCTTCATATAGTACAATTTTCAGTTTCAGAGTTTTCATCTGTACATTTGCGATGTACTATAGCCAATGTAATATTTAGTCTAATATACATTTGACCTTAGACTTATAAAATGGGACTTAAAATACTTAGGTATATTAATTAATATCTACTATAACATTATGTCGCATTATAAATATTTTAATTGTATAAAATACAAAACAAATTGAATTAGTGTACAACATTATGGTATATGTTAGTATCACAGAAACTTGGATAAGTAAATTAGTAATCCTTTATGAAGTCAACGTAATTTATTCACAGAATATTTTTAAATTACGTACAACGGTAGAATTTTAGTATGCCCGTAAGTTTAAATAAATTTGCCAAAACAGTATCATTAATAATGTGAAATTAAAATTGCTCAAACATGCTTTCATTATTTTGTCGTGTTCATTCTCTCCACAATTCTTGCAATTTTCCGCATAAGGTTACTTAGTGATGTCTGCCATTACGTAAAGCCCAATAATCGGAATGCATGCACACTATTTCTTTTTGCGATACGTCGCTTTGGGTGAAATGAAAATTTTAAGCAGACATACGCATTCTACTTATTATTTTGACAAAAACTATTTTGAACGCTTGCCGGTACGTAAGGTTGACACCAGGATTGGTCCAATAGTAAATAAAAACATTCACTCCTCTTTGTACCATAGATATGAAACTGGAAATTAAATATGCATTAATAGTGGTCTTTGTAATTGTTTTCTCGCTTAGGTGCTGGTAAGCAATCAGAGTTGTAATTGGAAGTTGTGCTAATGTGTAGGTAATACCCACGGAGAATACAGTAACCAGCATCTGGAATATATACAAGTAATGGCATTATTACATTTCTGAAATATTATACAATTTGTCCCTATTCCTAGGATCTCAAAGAGAATCAAAATTTCTAACATTAAAATAAGATTTATGGAAAGTTGGGCAGTTTCTTAGATAATTACCTTTCCAATAGGTTTCTTAATGATCTTTCCATCAAGAGACACTGGTTTGCTACTATTGCACCCCCAAAGTACATTGGCAATGATTGTATAAGTAACGATGAATATAGTGACAGGTAGAATATATTGAAGTACATCCAGTATAATCTTATAATAATATATCACCATGTTTGCATTATTTAAGTAGATAACCTGAAAAATTATAAATTGATAATATCAATAAATTATGTCATATTTAAGTCTATTTATTTTTTAATCTCCAGTCGTGTGTCTCCATATACTTTATTGTCATTTACAATTTACATTTAAATATATTTATAAGCATTATATTTACCTTAAGGCAGATTTTCAATGCATAGTCAACTTCTGTGTTTCCAAAATCTTCCTCCGATTGAAAAAGTATAATTGGGGAAACTATTCCACATGCTGTGATCCAAATGAAGATGATGATTACCAGAGCGTGTTTCTTTCTCAGGGACGGTTGAAATGGCCAAACGATTCCACTGAAGTACTCGCAAATTAATGACACTATTGTGAAAAAGAGACAAGTTTGCACACTGAAATTAGAATATCCTGCACCCGATATAAAAATGAAAACATTCCAGAGAGAAATGTGTTGTAGGTAACGTTGTAGAAGATGAACGTTGTTAATGGAATTGAAAATGTTGTCAAACAATCACTACATGCTAAATTAGCCACAAAAATGTTTCTTGTAGTCCTCAACGATGCAAAATTACATACGACATAAAACACCAGAGTGTTGCCTATCAATGATATAATGAAAATCAGATTGAGGATCAAAAAATATAAATCTTGGTAGTTTGATAAATGCAAAGGAAAACATACGTGTCTGTCAACAGAATAATTGCTTAAATTTGAAGACATTTGAATAGTGCAATGTAATTACTTAGGTAAAATTTGACATCTCAATGCATTACAACATTTTTTTTTAACTCGAAAATAAATTTAGCAATGTCAAAGGTAAATAATGTATTGTAGAAGATGGAACATCATTATGTAAGCCATCCGCCCAACTTGCCCTTGAATGGAGAATGAAACGTACATGCGTTAAATCCTTATACCTATTTATGTCTGGAATCAAGCTCAACGATTCTCAGAAAGGAAAGGCATACCGAGCAGTATTCCAAAGTTCTCAGCATATTATTTTTAGAAGATCATCAAACACCTTAAAGAAAAAACAGAAAATTACTCGAATTTATGGTAAACCGCTACTTCAATTATAATCATTGAAAATAAAATGTAATACATAGTGTTCTGTAAAAATGGTGTTATTGGAAATAGCTATTTATATGTAATTTTTCTAGTTAGCGTAGGCTGGATATATATAGTTACATGTTTACATTTGTGAGATTTAACGACCAGCTTCTAGTAAATGCTAAGCCACCGTATGTCGAATTCTATTTTGAGGTATAAGTAATTTCATTTCGTAGAAGTAACGTTTATACTTCTCGCTGGTAATGCGAATGACTCCTTGCCTGTTGATTGAATGAGTAAGATGTTTATTCTCAAATGCAGCAACTATAAAACAATGAGTATAGTAGTGCTCCTAACCTTAAGGTTACCTTGACGAGTATATAAGTAAAACTTTCTAGATGTACTTGAAAACGGCTCACTCAGATAGGACGTT
>JAQFYC010007673.1:0-10128 GCA_034694165.1 Tomocerus mixtus
ACAGATAATATTCAATAATTAGTGGGAAATGAGACTATTTCTATTTCAATTTCGCTATTGACATAATCTGAAGTGAATGTGGTAAATGTTAGAAAAGTATAAAATGTACTTATTATGTAACTTTGTAATTATTATTTCCTTCTGATAATAATAATAATTTAATGTGATATGTGATGATAATACAAATCAAACGAGAATTGTGACTTTTCAGTTTTGCTGAAATTGTCGGCTGCATATGTCTTAACTTTTTGGTTCGGACAGCAACAGTGCATAAACAAGGACTTGTAATTTTATTTTTTAACGATAAGCCCTCACTTTGCTTTCGCTACACCACCAAGCAGCTTCAATATACATATCTAACTAAATACTAAATAGCTATATAGCATGATCATTCGTTTATTTTTATAATTTTAATGATGAATCAGTTGAGCTTAGCTGTTGAGCTGAGCATGAGCATACTACAAGAATACAGCTGCATCTTCCAGGGTAGAGTGGAAGATCAAACACAAATTCGTTAGTTAGTTAGCATTTTTTTATTTGCATTAGTACACTTTTGCACAAAGAAACATTCAATTAAGTATTGCGTAACTGACAATAACATAAACATGCCAATAAAACCATCGATTCAAACTTAAAATTGAGAATGAAGATGTGAGCTGTCTGTTTAGCTGTTGTTTTCTCATTTTCTGTTATTTTGTATTCTCAATTCTCCTCGGTCCTCATATTTTAGATAAATCTTACGTTTCAAGTCACAAAGCTGAATTTGTTTTTGTTGATGTGTTCTCATGTCCGCCGTTATTTACACTATAAACACTAGATAAGACGATAAAAGCAGCCTTGTCGTTAACTGTTATCTTGTTATTTGGGAAATATGTCCGTTAAAACTTATCTAATATCTCTGTGAAGAAAGCTACAGAGTAGATACATTTCTTTTCGAGCTCTCAGTCAGTTTCATAATCCTAAGTTAAAATGGAGCTAGAGATAGAGCGGTTGAAAGAAGAGAACCACAAACTGACATTAAAAATTGAGTCCGTTTTACAATCTAAAAATTTGGAAGTGGAGTATCTTCGAGAGGAAGTTAACATTAAAGATGCGGAAATAAAGGCACTGGCAGAGAAGCACAGAACAGAACTCAAAGCCCGTGAAAAGGAACTGTTGGAAAGGGTAAACTTAAACTTCACAATTTTCTTACATCTTAAAAATTACGTAGATGAAGTTCTTGTAGATTACAGGTTAATAAGCTATCTGTACTTAAGCATTTACGGTACCTATTATTATGTGGATTGTGGATGTCCTAAAATGTATTATAATGATACCATTTTTTATACTATAGGTGAACAACATTACTGAAGAGGCGCATCAATGTCGGGAAGAAATAACGGAATTGAAGGAACAGAATGAAAAACTTTTGAAAAATATAGACCATCTTAAAGCAACACAGCTAGATCGACATTCTCGCTTAGAAAATTACGAGGCTTCCAGGGTATAATAATGTCATTTTATTATTGAGCTACCTATTGTATTAAATATTGACATTAGGCATATTGTGTCATTGTGTGTGCCTGTTTAAGGCTACTAAAGCTTTCTAGACATGACATGGTATGATACGAAATGACAACACTAAATGCAATTTATTTTTGACAATTAGATAAACAACGAGCAACTAACTCAGGATCTCAAATCTAAAAGTGTACTACTAGAAAAGCAGCAAACGAAAGTGAACGAACTAACTCGAACCAATGAAGATTTAAGGAGAGCTAATGGAATCCTGAAAGAAGAGTTGGAAACAGCTAACTCTTGCATTTGCGATCTTCAAACTAGAATGAAGGACATGGAAAGGGAACACCAGGAAGATATAATAGGACTTCAGCAGCAAATTTGTCAGCAAACAGCGGCTGAACCAAACGATCCTAACAAAAGAGGCAATTCCTTGTTTTCGGAAATCGATGAGCGCAGAAAACGAGGTAGGTTGTGATGCCTGGACATTTGTGGAAGATGGCCAATGTTAAGCGCGGGTATCAATTTTTGCTCTCTATTTAAAATCTTGCTCTGTTATAATGACATTATTGTACTTCACAGTTGAAGACGAATTAAACCGACTCAGGACAAAAAATGCAAAACTTACCACAGAAAATGCCGAATTACAAGCATCGATTGAAAATGGAGACTGTCGATCTTCTATAATAACTACACAACTTCAGTTAATTCAGAAGAGCGAAGTAGAATTAATTCAAGAAATGAAAAAGCTAAGGACTGAAAACTATCATCTTTTTGATGTAAACTTGATAACTATTCATTGTGTAGGAATCGATTTTTGGAAAAAGTATAAATAAATGTTCATTAATTTTTTATGTAGACATACCGTGAACGAATGGAAAGTTTGAGAAATGAATACAGGAGAAAATTGCTGCAATATAGAGATGGAAACGTTGGGAGGGAATCTGACGAGTTAGAAGCTGTCAGGAGTGAGCGAGACCGACTTATTAGTGCTAACATGAGTCTCGAAAGGGATATGTTTGATTTGAAGAGGGAATTGAAATATGCAAAACAACAGCAAGTTCATTTTGAAGCTAACTACAAAATAATGAGAACTAAGCTTCAGGCAGCCCAAGAGCAAGTTGCTAAATACGGTGATAAAATGTTTCTTAAAATCATTATGCATTTATATTTGGCAGGTTTCAACTTATTATTACCTTTATTACATCTTGTCATTCTGTAATAAATATACTAACTTAATTTATGTGCATTTTTATAGGCAACAAGCAGAATGTCAATACTTTAGAGAAAAAACAGTCAGTGGAAACTAACGGTGAAAAATTGTGCAAGTCTATATTAGAAGAGTCAAAACTGAATATTGAATTAAGTCAGAAGCCTACGACGTCTTCCATGTCACCACCCAGTGCAGTTAGCAGAGAGGTGAATCCTAAATTAAAATCAACAGGAATAGGAAAAAAATTGCACAAAGAAGAAATTCAGGAATGTAATCAGCAATGATTATTATGCTGTCTGACATTTACTTATTAATATTAGAATCTGTAATAATAGTGTGCCTTTCGAATACGCAAGTCTGTAACGATAACCTAGTAAGTTGTGTTGTGTTTTATGCTAGGTTAGGTTAATTAAAATTACCTATTCTGATTTTCTGTTATACTTCTTAATAATAATGCTTCATTTTGTAACTTTTCTATCTTAACATAATTACTTTTTTAACTTTTCTACACTTTATATACTGTTACGGCGGTACTAATAGTAAATAGTTACCAAGTTCCTATGTGTCTGAAGCGATTTACAAAAAGAAATAGTGGTTTATTATATTATAACGTAAGATTATTCACGAAACATACAAGTGTCCTTCTACTTAAAGTCTTCAATAGTGCTTATAAACAGAACCGGAGAAATAATCATTAAAACTAACTGCGAAAACAAAGCTACAAAGCTACGTATTACTATATATTACCTATACTGTTTGTATAGTCGTTTGAATACTAGGTTAAAAATTATCTTGAAATTGTGAACATATGACAAATAAACCTAAAATACCATCCATGATATGTTTAAACTTTGTATATATTTATTGCGATTTTTGTGCGTACAATTTATCTGCGTTTGTCGTCGTCATTTTATGAAACATAGATAGCCGTATTAGTTGATAAGTCCAGAGTGCAACAGAACCCAAGAAAAGTACAGAGATTATATTCACTAACAAAGATGTATAGATTTGAGTCCTATAGACAACAATTAAAGCAACTGAAATTCTTAAAATTTCAGTATAGATTCCTGACACACGATTCTCCAATAATAAGCCTAAACTTGTCAGTGAAAACAGAATGAAAACAACCGATGAAATCACTGTGACTTGGCTCAATTGCTGTAAAAGATACAATTATTTTTTTTAGGCACTTTTAGCTCACGAAAATGTGAAGATATTTTGTTACCATTTTGTGTTCGGACAGGTAAGTAAATCCAATTAGTACAATCATGAACTGAGTTGCAGTGTAATAATTTTGCCAGGAAGCCACTTTAACATGAAACTTCTCACGATTTGGTACCTATAAATATCACAAAACTACTTACAAATTGTGGAATGAATAATTTAGGTATTGCTACACGATTAGCAAACATGTAAATATGCATATAAATATGTTGCAGTTTATATTGAAAGTCATACCTCTGGAACCCCATTGATGTCACCAAGTCTTGGCATTCCTGGTGTCCATCCTGGGCCTATTGATACAATTATTAAATTGCTAGCTGTCAAATCAGTATTAGGGATGACATTTGACTCTGTATAATACTAATATACAATTATTTTTTGTACCTTTTAAAGCTACAGATAATTTATCCTTCCAATTCGGCAGTTCCATCATTCTTGACAGCATTTTAGGGTAATAAAATGTCTATAATGGAGATCGAATTGGCACTTAGATTGTATTATTATTAATCTCACTTGCTATTACATAATTAAACAATATGAGCCGTATGTAAAATACAAATATGTATTGTACTCAACAATATTTACTTTGAACTGTTCTGCTGCTTGACATTGGAACTCAAACCTCTAAGGTTTGAGGGAATATATAGTTTTATTGGAAAGTCACTGCCTGGAGAAAGCTAATCTTTCATTCCGTGTAATCGCTTTCCTCTTTCTCCCGTTTCCATACCCATGGCATTCACACTTACATATTATGTAGAAGTAATATGGAATAATTTGCTTTCTCTCTTTACACAGAAATATAGTTTAAAACTTTCACCAGTCTCTTAATTTTAATTCTATTTTTTTGATACGCTGTTGATTCTGACGAGACATTAGGTAATTTATATGTACCAACCCTTAATAAAGCTGCCACTTTCATATCCCATACTGAGCAATAACAATTATTAGTACTAACTATATATAATTAATCGTTAGCGTTAGCTTACCTGTAACCAAAATGGATTAAAGGACTTAATGTCTTCAACAAGGCCGTAAACAATTTCCTCGTTGGGCTTTTCTTCCGCAAAGGTTCCAAACATTCGATCCCAGATGATTAAAAATCCTGCATAGTTTTTATCCAAACAGTAGCGATTGCTTCCTGGAAATTAACATATATTTTAGTACTTATGCAGACCCCTTAACCCCTAAGATACTTCCTTGTCTAATTGTCTTGACTAATTTCTTGTGAGCCATGTCTACCTACCATGATGTATTCTGTGATGTTTTGGAGTGTTTAAGATGTATTCTAGTGGTCCAAGCGAACTCACTAATTCTGTGTGAATCCAAAACTGATAAAGAAGATTAAACTGTTGGTGAATCAAAAAAATTGACGGTGGAACAAAGAAAGCCAACGGAAGGTAAAAAATCCATCCAATCCAACCCTGAAAACTAGCTTGTCTCAAAGCTGTTGTCAAATTATAATCTTCTGAGCTATGATGAACTTGATGTTGAGCCCAAAAGAAATTTATCTCTGTAAATAAAAAGAAATTGCTTTCACCACTTTCACTTATTCTATCACCATCCCAATCAACAGCTCGGTGAAGCCAATAATACCCGCAATCTACTGCCAATACAGCAACATACCATGTCACTGGAGAATCCCAAGGGAGTGCATAGATTCTCCAGTTGTTGTATATTTTTATATACACATAGCTTTCTATTCCCCGTGCTAAGATTCTTGAAGAATTAAAAATCGACTTCAGTAAACCTTACTTAGTTTTTATGTTGAGCTAGAAAAATGCACTTACTGTACGCATCCCAGATACATTCCATGAGACAATGAAACGATTCCATCATTTAAGCGAGCTCTTCGGGCATTTTTCTTCCATTGGATTAAATATTCCATGAGGATGAAAGTGAGAAAATATGGAATGGCCTACATAAACCGTATATCGCTAAAATATTATATACGCATTGGAAATATGATTCATGTGGCCGTCTCTCGCCTGTATCGTATATCATGTACGTATATTTACATGTTTAAGGTTTTGGTAAGTAGTTTTATTAGTAAAATCTTACTTTCTCGACAAAATCAGGACTTGGTATATCTTCGACATTTTCGTACAAAGTTTCCCTGGGGTTAATAATGTAAAACAATCTTCCTACATCTTTCAAAATTTCCATAATTTCTTTTTCCCTGCTGGCTTCTCCCTTCAATTGTTCCCAACTAGGCTGTGAAACGTTCCTGTAAATCAGTTAGAGATATTGCGACTTACGACGTCAACACCCCCGTCCAATTCACTTCGTAATAGTGAGAAGTGACAGCATAAAACTGGAACCTTTATATATGCAGAGGGTATGCATAGGGTTATGAACTTATGATTCACTTATTTTGATTACTTTGACTTTGTGCCAATTAAACTGATGGCTGACTAAGCTAGTGTCTTTGTTTACTTGTGGTTAACAAGCGTCAACTTTCAGCGGATACCACTAGACTACACTTTATTGTAAGTTCACATGAACTGAAGGATCTACCTATCCTTTCTGTGACCTATTGCATACTTGGTATTTTAAACTGAATCTTCCGATTTTTATACCTTAACTATAACACCATAACTAAGGTATAGTAATATCTGATCTCGTATTATCTCTGTGAGTCTGTCGCGTTTGTTATCTTTGAGTGCAATTAATTACACACAACAGTATTATACTGCGTATTCACGGTGAAGTGATGACAATAAAATATCATTAGGTACATGGTACATACCTAAGCTAGGGATCACTAAGTAAGACTAAAAGGATAGGGTAGATTCTATGTAGGTATCTATTGTATAAATGTTATGCATGTACATAACTACATGGAGATGTAATTTTTTATGAAAATTCTTGTTATTATTTCGTATGTAACTGTATGTGCAGTTGACAAAGGGATACTTGATGTTCAAGGCTACATCAACAATACATCTACTGTGTAGTGGTCATTGAATGCAGTACTTGTGTTTTTCCTATATATAAATATGCTACTGCTACTGTACCAAATACGACTCTATTTGACTTACACAACATCCTATGCCATCGCTATCCTACACCATCCTACCTATGACACACAAAAGGATTAGCTTATTCTTTGGTATGTGGTTTCAAACTGATATAATGTAATAAGCGGTGAACATAACTTCGGAAGTAAATTGTTTTTACTAGATTGCAAAATGACTAACGCTACCATTTCTCATATTTATGCAAACTTTTATAGTGTTATATGTAGTTAAGTATCAGTAGAACAACATCCTTTTGGCAATATGCAATGACCATAAGTGGTCCCAACAAACAATCCGTTCCCTACTCAATTGCTAACAATCAAGATCTGAGTGCAGGTTAGACATGCTAAAAAAGAGAATAAGCAATTAACTGAAATAGTTACTTTTTTGGAAGGTATAATATGTATTATGCAAAGTCATTAGATATACATATACATATTATCTGTGTACAATATATAACAAACCTTTATAAAAATTCTTCCCATAATTAACTTTTATCATGCAATAATTCAGGATACATACAAATATTAACTTTGCGTACAAGATGATAGTCATTTAATCACACAACAATACATAAAATGTTGTACAGTACATACACGCACATCGCAACTTGGAAACATCACTTTACTTTAATTAAATGGTACTTAAGAACTTAAGACTAGTTTGCGTATGTAATTGCGTACAATAAGATATTAAATTCATTTACATGGTATGGTAGGTATTTAGTATTTAGCTAATGTACACACCTTGAATAGATAGGTAGTAAAGTCAAGGTGAGTTTATTTATACATGTATTTATAGGTTAAACTTTAAAGAGGATGTTATCTATTTGGAAGATTGTGCTTTCGGTAAAAATACAAATGCCTTACATACGTATTAATAATGTATACGCGAGGCATTATTTATGTTCATTTATAGAATTAAGTTACAAGTGGGAAGTACTTTCGCATTTGCTTTTACAATAATATAATGGTATAACAACCAAAATCTAGACTAATCGTATTGTAAGTACAAATTGTATGTACATATTTTACACATATAAAGGTTGGACCTCAACCACAATTGATTTGGCAAAAATATCATACAAAGTACGGCTGTGTTCGAAATGGAAAAGTGTAAAGCATAAAGGGAAGAAGAATGCTAAACTAAAATTTTTCATTACTGATCGCATAAAAGCTCGAGGAAAGCTCAAAAAACAGCCTGGCGTAACTAATATTCTTGATCCGGGGCCCAAAGGAACGTTGTTGACATTGTTGTTATACATATCACGATTATTGGCTACAATTGGATAGACATTTTCGCAATATAAAACCCTTAGCCCAACGAAACTTTTCCCCGGCGTAGCACCTCCTTTGAACAAGCAGTACCCCTAATATATAAAAAAAAAGTTTTATTATATGTACCCCTCATATAACGTCGGTTTATTACGTTCAATTTCAATTACAAGGGTCAAAAATATCTAAAACACCTTTATAAGTATACAACTTACCTCAAAGAAACAGACGACTACTCGATGTGTAAGTTCTAACAAAATTAGTTCCGATGTTAATGAAAAGGCCAAATCATAAATACTTCCAGATTCTTGTAAGGCATCCAAATCAATGCTGTCCAAGTCACTGTTTTACAATATTTTATAAATTATAGACGTGTAATTTAGTTTTGCTTAGTTTTGTAAGCTTAACATTACATAAAGAACTTACATAAGGTCAAAATTATCGATAATGGTGAAGGTGACGAATATTTTTACGACAAGAAGTATCACAAAATCAATAACCTCTGCTACCAAACGTTTCCATAGAGGGGCAACAACAAAATCTAAAAGATTCGTAAAAAAACTACTTAGTCCATGACTATGACATTAAATTATTGGTGAGGCTCTATGCATAAATGATGTAATTTTAGAAATAACATTGCTTACCAAAAACAGTTCTATTAGCATTATTTCGAACTCCCCTGACAAATATTTGATGAACGTATCGATTTGGCTGAGGAATATTTAGATTTGGAGCACCCACGTTATTATTATTTCTAACGCCAGCATTAGCACCTGCTCCAACATTTCTTTGATTTGCGTCTGCATTAGTATTGGCATCATTACTGGAAGCGCTTTGTGATGAATTAGAAAATGGAGACGGGTACAACAATGACAATGCGGTGAAATACGCTGAAGTCGCACAAGTTCGTTGCCAATACGCTTTCCATAACCAGTTTTCCAAGGACTTGCAATATTCTGTCATATCACCCTTGTACCCTTCATTATTACCCTCTCCCGATTTGGCTCCAGACGCAGAAGTTCCGGGATTTTCGCCTTCAGAATTGTCTTTCATGATTATTTGAGAATTATTTCTGAAAGAATATGAAAAAAAAATATGCTTGTAAGTATAAATTGCCCGACGAAAATGTAAAATCCAGCAAAACATCAAGAAAAGCTAGCCCAAGGTATAGTTACATACTAACTAGTAAGTACAGTGTAGTGCTAGTCTGCTAGTGACACTAGAGAGACAAGGTCCCCGCATATGGATATTTTTGACTATTGTTAATCATAAATCTATAACTGTCACAAAAAGGTAACTCACTTTAGGCCTGGTGCTACTACCACGTTGACTAACTGAGTTGGCTTGGATGTTGGACGCAACGCAATTTAATTAATTGATGTAGTTACCTAATTATTTATACAAAATCCATAATCATTAGATTTAGATACACAAATTGAGAATCCCAGACAAATTGTTGTCAAAAAATATTAAAAATTATTACCTAAAAAGTCCGATCTTAATTAAAAACAGCGATTTTCATGTTTATGGCTCCCGAAATGAAGACAGGTTGGACTTATTAAAATCCAAAATTAAGGAAATTGCGATAAGAGATTGTACAGTTTTTGCAATAACACTCTATTGAGAATGTAATGATTCGGTGATCCTTGAATCAGTGTAAATTTGCCGCCAACTTACATCTCTTTCACAGCCGCTTTATGTAAGTTAATTTTGAAATCAATCACCTTTGAAACAGCATGATGATAATAAACTAGTCTAGTTGCTCTTATCTGTCTGAGACTTTGTTCTGTAGTAGTGTGCTGTGAAGACCGAATTCGGGAAGATCGGGAAGATCAAAGTAAGTTTGATAAATGTCTTATTTTTATTTGACATTGTCTCATTGTCGTTATAAAGAACAAATGCG
>JAQFYC010007674.1:0-10127 GCA_034694165.1 Tomocerus mixtus
TTATCGGAAAACTGCTCTTTCTTTTATTCTACTGCCAATTCCCTTTATTCTACCTTATGGTTCAAATTAAGTCTTTTGATAATATACCTGACGGTGCATAATAACCGATCCTTAACCATTCTGATGCTAATGGATAATTTTGTTTGTAATTTATACGTCAATTATTTTTTTGTTTATTTGTGCACAACAATGTAATCCACACGTAAATAAATAATTGTTCGAAATTCTAGGAAATGGAAGCCTAAAGTTGAGTAAAATAGAAACACTGGCGTCGACATTACTCGTTCCTGCTTTCAGTGCAGTCGGCTTGGTCGTCGCAACAATACTGAGCATAGCTGAAGGGCGACATCAATTGTCTTTTTTCATAATTCCATATTATGACAACAGATTGGTGAAATCCCTTCTTGTGCTGTTTCAAATTAGCACGGCTTGTGTAGGTTACTCAACTTTTAATGTGTATACTTGGATGCTACTCTACATTCTCCGCAATTACAACTATCTACATTACATCAGGTGTGAACGGCTTACATTTAAATTAATAAGATCATATAAAATATATCTTAGAGCTCGGTAGAAATAATTTTTGTTGATTTCGCAGATACAAGGATGAAAGCAGCCTAAATAATCAAATACTGGCCTACAAAAAACTGTGGATGATGAACAAAATTTTCAACGATAGTCTCATTCAACTATTTCTACCAATCTTCATCATTCTGATGTCATCGTTAATGATAATCGGGAGTTTCTGCTGCATTCGGTTACACAATATTGTCTCTGTGGATATATTAGTCTTGCTTATGCTCGTAGCTATGTCCTGTTTAAATGCTGTAACGGTAATGTTAATCGGATTTGCTACTCCGTGGCAATTTTCGAATGCTTTATTGATAAACATGGCAGCGAAGCAATCAAGGAATGACCAATTAACACGCAAGCAGTTGAAGGCCCTCCGAGGTTATGGAATTCAAGTGGGTCCAATAAATGCTGTAAAATATGAGCGGATATTTGATTTCTACGAAAGAATGCTAAGCGCTTTGGTAACTCTTCTTATAATGACAAAATAAAATCCTTCGCAAATAAATTAGAATGATCGATATTATGGTATTAATATTCTAAATATTTACTAGAAATCCTTTAATATTGTTTTGCAGCAGTGATAGCTTGGAATGGATGATTAACGTTTTGCATAGGTCCGGAATTTATGTAAAAGCTTCCCTAGGCTTGTATTTACTTATCATATTACTATATTTAAATTGTAAATAATAAATTGAACTTTTCTCTTTAAACGAACATAATGTTATCTATTAAGCTCGGAAAGTATAAATTTTCATTTGGCACATCTAAAGCTTAAATATATTTCGTAGCCTAATCTTGTTGGTTTCGTCTTCTTTCATTGCATTGGTATTTCATAAATGGACTAGAGATACTACTGCATTAATTAGTTAGCAATGAACTCTAGTCAGTCAGTCTAGGTGGGGCAATACGCTGGGAAAATCCATACTATTCTATGGATTATCTATATATCTGGGACGGCTTTTAGAATGCTCATTTGGCAAGGAAAAAAGTGCATTTTTATATTAAATTTTAGGTTGTTAATTGTTAGATCAGCTATCTGCTAAATCAATTAAGAGTATAAGGATAAGTATCTACTGTGTAATTATAGTAAACCTATTAAATTGGTTCATTTTATTTCAATTTAGATATTATCATTATTAAGCTAAATGTATTCCCGATAATAACCATTTATCTTACGACGCGACGCAAGCAAAGCTGATTAAATAAAAACGTAGAAGAATATCTAACAATTCTCATATTAAGTCTTCATTAAATATCCTAAGCTTAGCTGCAATTATTCTGCTATTACCATTCTTCCGTATCGAATAAAAATCCTGAAAATACGAATTTAGATCATTTGTTTACCTTTCAAAATTGTTTTGTCTCATACCCGTAACAATAATGGTTTCAGTGTTTCCCGTCACAAAAATTTGGACATCCGGGATGAATGAAAAGCGTCCATGGGAATTCGGAAGGTTATAGAAAACCTAAACCATCCCACCCGGGAAAGTGGGAATATTACCATAGTAGGCGGATTATTCAACAGTAATGCATGTTTACAATAATGACACCTACAAAGCATAAAAATATCCAACAAAAAAGTCAATGCACAAAGAATAATACATTTTTAATCTTTTTCTTTATTTTTTATTGAATTTTTAAACTTTCATATTTACTAATTAGTTAAACACTCATTTTCAGCTTAACCCTAGGAATATGTATAAAATATAGCAAAATAATATTTCAATCCTCTCTGGTATCGTCTGGAATGGCAGACCGAGCAACACCATAGGACCATCGGACACAGACGGACAAAACGTTCTCATTAAATTATTTCTCAACTCAACTTAAAAACAAAACGATTTAGTATAATGCACTTATTATCATTTATTATAATTAGTATTTGAACTGCCATAACCATACCTGATGATAATACCTCAACTCAAATAAAAAACAAGCTATATTTCTACTTCCAAAAACATTTTAATAGCGAGGCCAGTTTACATTAAATATAGATAAATAATCCCTATGTATCAGGCAAGAGAATTAAAAAAAAAATAATGTGTACAGAAGGTCACCCAATAAATTGAAAAGAATTTAGTTAGTTCATTGCGATGTGGATTCTAAAGGTAGACGCAGTAGTAAAGTATTCCCTTCTAATCATGTCGTGGAATAAACTTCTTCAATATTTTACCACAAAATTGATAAAGTTAAAGAATGTCGCCATTTCTTCAATAAATAATTTGAAGCTGAAAAAAAATAATGTGCAATGGGTTGGGACCTATGTTAACTTTTTGCACTACTACAATATATTGGCCTTTCGATGGGATAACAACAAAATGATGTTTTGCATCTCAAAACCAATAAAAATAGCAAAATTGATATATTTCACTTCTAGCATCATTCTTCTTCGTGCAATATTCCAATTTAAATCGGAGATAAATTCAGAGAACATCGGAATTGACTTAGTGATCACTGCCTTTGATATTGTCTTTTATACAGCGCTTACTACTACTCTGTCTAGCGTCGAAAGCCGAGCAAAGGAGACGGTGAACACGTTGAACTGTCTCTACGACTGCAACAATCCCACCATTGTCAGTAAGTTCTTCAAATTGTCGAAAGTTCTTTTTTATTAGTAAAAGGGAAATTATATAATAACACTGTATCTGTATACGTAAACCATTTCTATATTTTTTAAGTATGTAGCAAATAAATAATGTATTTGTTTTAAAGGACGAATTGTCAAATCTTACAAAGAAAGGAGGAATATTGGAGAAAGGATTGAATTCTTAATTTCAAAATACCTTTTTCCGCTGTATTTTGGAGCTGGGGTTTGCATTCTGGTGCTGCTGAACGTACAGAGAGATCTGGATCTATTCATGGATTTATTTTTGGGGTCCAAGAAAGTGGACAACATTCCGGGAAGAGTTCTTCTATTCTTATCCCGAAGTGGATTCGATTGTATTATGGCGTTTCCAACGATTTTCTTTGCCGTCTACATAGTACTCTACAATACTCGGAATTATAATTTGATTCATCAGAAGAAGTATGGTCCAAAAATATTCATCGTGTTTTTCATCAACACATCGTAAGTATATTAATTTTTCTATTTGGCTTTGTAGGTTGGAGTTACAAGATGGAAAATTGGATGAGAAAATTGCGTCCTACACCAGATTGAGGATATTGAATATCATATTCAACAACAGCATCACCCCCTTTTGTTTGCCAACATTTACGTGTGGCTTGGCATCCGTGATTATCATCACAAGTTTTGGATGCATTCGTCTGCGCAACAAAATCACTACAGGGACTTACGCACTGTTCGGTATACTACTTCTTTTTTCCTTTGTTTTGCTGTCCCTATTACTGATTGGATTTGCCATCTGCTGGAAAAATTCAAACGAATTTATCACCAAAATGAAATCAAAGGTCTCAGAAAACAACCCTATCAATCGAAGGAGGCTAAAATCCCTCAGGGGGTATGGGATAACCGTTGGCCCAATCAGAGCTGTGAAATACACGAGGATATTCGACTTCTACGAAAGAATGCTTTCCTTGTTGGTCACAATACTTGTAACCACCACTACTAAAAAAGTATATCTATATATTTATATATACAGATATTCAGTGAAACTAAACCACTGTTGTCCCACAATTGGTATAAAGTTACTGTTGTAACTTTGCATTCTATTAATTGTGTATAAATATCTATTATGTATGTAATTAATGATGTAATATAATGCGTAATTTGTATAAATAATTACGAAGATACAGTAACCTAATTCACGCGAAGAAGGTGTAAAATACCTGAACTGTCGGAAGACCAAGACAGGAATATGTTAGTAGCAATTTAGATTTAACAAGTGTAGGAGCTAATTTTGTATACTTGGTAAAAAAAGGATATGTATCTTTGTTCTCCTTAGCTAATATAAATAGTTAGGAGATTAAGTGTAATTACCTGAGTTGTGAATTTTGTTCATTCAATTAAATAGTTATTTCACAAAATAATCATTTTACGCTGTTTTTTAAGCTGCAACCATAAGTACTACAGATGCAGAGGCAGTAACTTAAAAATAATATAAATACTAAAGAAAATCCTTAAATATTAATAATTCTCATTTTAAATGTATGTAATGATTTAAATGTACGCTGCCACATTTCCCTATGTTGTGTATTGTGTGTATTTCTACCCCGCATCCTTCTGAGAATTCAAAACATAAAACCTTTCACTGCTACATTTTGCAAAATGCTGACAGATTCCTTTTTTGAAAAACTGCTACATTCCTTTGTTTTACTATACGGAAAAAAATAACTGCCACATCCCTTTGTATTAGGCGCACATTAATTGGTAGCCTAAATCAATTATGATTTTAGGTTCTAAGTATTTATCTACTGTTTACTTATAAACCTGTTAAATTGGCTTGTTTTGCACCGTTTTATTTTTAATTTGGCTATACACAATAGTCGGTGGAATTCCCCGAAATAACCATTTACCTTACGACGCACGCAAAAGCTGATAAACTGAAAACGTAGAAGAATATTTTCCATTTCGCATATTCAATATTATTATTTATCCTAAAATTGGTTACAATAATGGTTTCAATGTTTCCCAATTTTATATTACATTTAGGTCGTTGAGTGCTTTTATTTGCTAGATCAGCGTTCTGCTAAATTAATTAAGGTTATAGGGATACCTAAGGTAAAGCAGTCTACTTTACTCTAGGGATACCTAAGTATTCATCTACTTCCCGATCATAACAATTTACTTTGACGCATACGTAGCTGATTAAATAAAAAGGTAGAATCATATTTACCAATTCTCATAATAAGTCTTTATTAATTATCCTTGGCTAAATAGCCAATTGAATATTCAGCAATTATAATACTTCTATATCGAATAGAAATCCTGGAGATTAGATCTAAGATAGATGATTTGATAACCAAATTACAAAAATATTTTTCTCAAACCCCTTACAATAATGGTTTCAGTGTCTCCCATCTCAAAAGTTTGGACAGCCGGGATGAGTCCCGGCTGTCCAAACTTTCCCAACTCCCAAGTCCCCATGGGAATTGGAAAGGTTATAGCTAACCTGAACCATCCCACGAGAGAAAGTTGGGAATATTACAATAGTAGGCGGATTATTCAACAGGAAGGCATATTTACAATAATGACACAAACAAAGCATAAAAATTATTACAATAATCTTGGTAGTAACATGTCGTGTAGTTAGTTCCACTTTTTTTGGTACATGGCTACTGTAATTAAGGCCTGGCTTGATACTCTATAACCCAGAGCCTACGAGCTCATTGCCCCAAATACTTATTTGTTTTGAGATTGTAACCTTGGAAATTGAGAATTTTGCCAAAGTGGATAGATACCCTTGGCAAAGTACGCACTTATTTAAAGCATGCAAACAATTGTAATTCTTAGACTGCAAGACCAAGACTTTGTTCATTTTCCATATTCCACTGCCGCTGGAACGAAAGTGACACAACTAACTTGACAATTGTGGAGGGATACTGGAGTAAATGGAGTTGAAGACCCGGATGGTCTTGAAGGTGACGGTGGAGTTTGGGGATAAAGTTGACACCGGAGTCAACAACCATTACCCTCTGTGATGGTTAATCGTGGAGGGATAATGGAGTTGAAGGCCCGGATGAAGACGGGGGAGTTTGGGTATAAAGTTGACACCGGAGTTAGCGCTCAGCCTCCATTAAGTTAGCACCCAGCCCACATCAAGTTAGCATCCAGCCCCCAATAAGTTAGCACCCAGCCCCCATTAAGTTAGCACCCAGCCCACATCAAGTTAGCACCCAGCCCCATCAAGTTAGCACCCAGTAAGATTTAAGATAAGTATTTACCCCTGTTGTAAGATTTCCACCATTGTATTTTTTTCATTTTTCTGTTGTTGTCCTTATATACATTTACTTATAAAAATAATTAGGTTAGGTTCTCTCCCAGAGGGTCGGCGAAGCATATCTTCTTCAACTTTAGTAATATTGCAACTTCACTTTGATAGAAAGAAATTCTGCTTGACTGTTCTTCCATAAAAAATATTGGTAGGGACCTAGAGTTTATGGCACCCTTTATTATGATTCCCCAGGAGGTAGTAAGCACGATTAAAGTGACCGGACCTTTGCTGGAGGCCCAATTGGGATATAAAAGGATCTTTAGATCCGGGCTAAATACTAGTACACAATAAAAACGTTATCACGAGGAAGCAATATCATCGGACAATGAGTCAGTATCGGACAAAGCGTTTCCACTAAAGTATTTCTCAACTTCAAAAAGAATATAATTAAAATGTGATTTGCCTCTGCTATTGTTTAATCTATAGGCCTCATAAATGGTGATTATTGGGGATAGTATTTGAACTGCCATTATTTCCTGATGATAATATCTCAACTCAAATAAAAAACAAGAAATACTTCTACATCCAAAACCTATTCAATATCGAGGCCAGAATAATTACCTATAGATAAACAATATCAATAAATATATCGAGGAAGAGAATTAAAATATGTGCACAGTAAGCTAATTAAAAAGTACAAAGGAATTTAGTTCATAGCCATTCGAGCTCAAAAGGCAGTCGCAGCTCTTGCATCAATGTCCTTCTATTTAATCATGTCGTGGAATAAACTTCTTCAATATTTATCCACAAAATTAATAAAGTTAAAGAATGTCGTAATTTCTTCAACAAATAATTCCCAACTGAAAACCAATAATGTGCAATGGATTGGGAGCTATGCTAACCTTCTGCACTACTACAATCTATTGCCCTTACGATGGGATAACAACAAAATGATGTTTTATATCTCAAAACCAATAAAAATTGCAAAAGTGTTATATTGCATTTCTGGCATCCTCCTTCTTCGTACAATATTGCAATTTAAATCCAAATTTAATTCAGAAAAGATCGGAATCGACTTAGTGATTCAATTCATTGATATGGCCATCTATTCAGTGATGGCTACTACTATTGCAAGCGTCGAAACTCGAACAAAGGAGATGGTGAGCACGTTGAACTGTCTCTACAACTGCAACAATCGCACAGTTGGCAGTAAGCTCTTAAAATTCTCCAAAGGTTATTTTAAATTAAGTGAAATAATATAATACACCAGGAAACTTCACCTGGTTCCTCACGGCTTAAGAACACTCTGGAGATTGCCACTGTTTCTATATACGTAAACTGTAAACCATTTTATTTTTTAAGCATGTAGCAAATAAATGTATTTGTTTTAAAGGACGACTTCGTCAACCGTACCAAGAAGGAAGGAATATTGGAGAAAAGATTGAATTCTTAATTTCAAAATTCCTTTTCCCATTGTATGTTGGAGTTTCTGCTTGCGTCCTTTTGCTGCTGAATGTACAGAGAGATCTGGATCTATTCATGGACTTACTTTTGCAGTCGAAGAGAGTGGAAAATTTTGCTGGAAGAGTTTGTTTATTCTTATCCCGAATTGGATTCGATAGCATTATGGCATGTCCAACGATTTTCGGCCTCGTCTACATAATACTCTACAATGCTAGGAATTATAATTTGATTCATCAGAAAAAGTATGGTTCAAATATAAATTATGTTTGAGTATATTATTAGCGAGGGATTTCAACCAAAGTTGGCATACATGTTCATTGATATCATAGCTCGGACCAAAATGGGCTCAATCGGTCAACGGATCACTTAGTTAAATCAATTTTAAATATACATGGAAGATCCACGAAATTTGACCATTTTCCTATACAAATTTTTTTTGAACGTTTTGAGGTAAGACCGTATTACACCGGTCTCAAAATTCTGAACATTTTTTGACTATAATTTTTTTCTCATTTTCGAAAATCAAAACGAAAAAAAAAGTCCATTTGAGAGTTGCCTGAGTAGAGAGTTGCCTGGGCATACGAAATATGATATTACATTCAGTGTGCATACAACAATGGCATACCAGGGACATCTACGAGAGGTGTAGCATAAGTGGGAGATTTCTGATTTTCACATATATATTTTTGTAACTTTTAAACGGTTCAATCTTTTGAATTGCGTTAACGGAACTCAATGCAAGGATAAATTTTACTTTCTCACAATGCCCCAACTTATTGGAGCAATGTGAGATTTGACCAAAAACAGACTATATTATGTCAATCTCTTTATGACTCCTTCATATTAGACTTAAACTTATTTTACTTCGCAGCGCTAGTCATTTATAGTGTTCAATTTCCAGTTTATTTACATTTTTTTGTAGGATGGAGTCACAAAAAGCAGGAAAATTGGATGAGCAAATTGCGTCCTACACCAGATTGAGGATGTTGAACATTCTCTTCAACAACAGCATCACTTCCTTTTGTTTGCCAACATTTATCTTTGGCTTGGCATCAGCGGTTATCATGACAAGTTTTGGCTGCATTCGTCTGCGCAACAAAATCACTACTGGGGCTTTCGCCATGTTCGGAATACTCCTTCTTGGTTGCTTTGTTTTACTGTCCCTATTCCTGATTGGTTTTGCCATCTGCTGGAAAAATTCAAATTTATTTGTCACCAAAATGAAATCAAAGGTCTCAGAAAGCAACCCTATCAATCGAAGGAGCCTAAAATCCCTCAGGGGGTATGGGATAGCCCTTGGCCCAATCAGAGCAGTGAAATACACGAGGATATTCGAAAGGGATGATATCATTGTTGGTCACGATACTTGTAACGACCAATACTAAATAAGTATATCTATATTTATATATTCGGAGATGAGTTTGAGCCGTTGAAGGAGTAACAGGTTTGGTATTGTTGTCTAGAGGGTGGAACACACGGTACTTCTCTCTGATATTATTCATTCTATGTATATGTCTTTCTTTTGATTATTTGATAGTACATATTTGCACTACCATAACTATATCTGATGATAATATCTCAACTCAAATGAAAAACAAGCCGTACTTCTACTTCCAAAAACAATTAAATTGCGATGCCAGTATATAAATATGGATAACCAAAGTCAATGGATCGGGCAAGTTAATTAAAAAAATTAATGTGTGCAGCAAGCAACCTTCTTAATGGAAAAGGATTTAGTTAGTTCATTGCGATGCAAATTCAAAAGGCAGTCGCAGCAGTAAAGTATTCCATTCTAATCATGTCGTGGAATAAACTTCTTCAATATTTATCCACAAAATTAATAAAACTAAAGAATGTCATCGTAATTTCTTCAGTAAATAATTCCCAACTGAAAACGAATAATGTGCAATGGGTTGGGACCTATGTTAACCTTCTGCACTACTACAATCTGTTGCCCTTTCGATGGGATAACAACAAAATGATGTTTTATATCTCAAAACCAATAAAAATAGCAAGAGTGTTATATTACATTTCTGGCATTCTCCTTCTTAATAGGGATAAGTATTTATCTACTTGTGTAATTATAAATAAACCTAAATTGGCTTTTAGATATTATCATTCTTAAGCGAAATTTCCCGATAATAACAATTTTGCTTACGACGCACGCAAAGCTGATGAAATAAAAACGTAGAGGAATATTTACCAATCCTTATTTTGTGTCTTTATTAATTATCCTAAAATTGGATACTCGGCTGTTAC
>JAQFYC010007675.1:0-10124 GCA_034694165.1 Tomocerus mixtus
TAAATAAATAAATAAATAAATAAATAAATAAAAGCAAAATTATATGCGCAATACATTATTTTTGTAAATAATTGATTTATATTTCTAGGTTACCTCTAAATGAAGTATAGTGGCAACATGAGCGTCAACGGTACAGACGCAGACCGACCGGAGTTAAATAATTTCGAATGGCTGGGAAAATACTATACTACGGCCAATGACATTAGGTCTGTTTTAGATGATGACTTCGCCACAATTAAAAAACGATTGATCGATAAAAACCGAAAAGAGTTAGAAAATGGAGCTGACGCAATATGGTATACAAAAACTGTGGTCAGGAATTTTATTCAGTCAGTCAGCAAGTCGATGGAGAACCTTGCAGAGCTTAAATTAGGAGTCATTAAAGAACTGCGCTTTCGGTATCCTCTTCTGAAAGAGGAGTGGTTGTCCGTAGAATCTCAAGCTCACGTAGTTCCTTCCTTTCTTTCGCAAACAGCTACTTTGAATGGAGCTGCAGAAGCCTATTCCCCAGATAGCAACGATACTGAAATAGAAAAGGAAGAAGGTTCCCAAGATGATATAAAATTTGAGGAGGACGAAAGGGCTTCAATCTCAATCATCGCGGAAGCCGACGAATCAATAGTATCTGGAAATTGTGGAAATGATGAAACAGAAATTGTCGAAGAGGAAACGCCTCCAGATGACGGCGTCAAGAAACCTGAGGAACTTGAACTTATCGAACAAGTTACAACAAGCGGCATAAATGGAGTCTCCAGTACGGTACAATTGGAAGAAAAGAGTCAAAAGATTAGGAGAGCAATTCGAAATGCTAGAAAAGTTACTGATAAATCTGGCGAAAGTGCACTTGTCAACTCTGTCCAAAATGATAAGGCACATAAAGAGCTAGTTTCTAAACAAATAGAAAAATGTGATAACACCGACCAAAGTACTGACATACGCGCACCGGAAAATGAAAAGAAAACTACCATTGTAGTTGACGATCAGATCCCTGGGCCGTCTAGATTATTTCACTTGTCAAAAAGAGGTCTGACAAGAGCCAAGAAAAGATATTTTGAAAAGGAGCCTTTACTGGACTCATCTGACTCCGACTACGAGGAACCTCTGGCAAAGACGCCTAAGAAGTCAACACCTATTATCGCGCCAGTTTCTAAAAGCAAAATTCTTGCCAAGTCAAAACAGCCGTTTTGCTCCAAACGTGGCCCTTTCTCTCGCCGAACGAAAACGAAAGCCTCCAAAACTACTGAAAACCCATCTGCGAGTGAAAAGAGTGACCCGGAAAATGGGATCACTACAAATAGCTACTGGGACTCACATGATTATAAGGACGACGAAAAGCTGAAGATGAAAGCTCATGTTGTCATAACCAAGAAGGACAAAGATGCATGCAAAGACTGATTTTTGATATTTTTATCTATGTTTATGATGTTTGCGCATTCAGTTTAGCATAATATAGAAAGTGGAGTTGAACAAATGAAATAAAAGAGAATACTGCAAAACAGCTAAATATTTATGTAATCGTAATAAATAAACTTTAGGATTAAATGTTACCGTTAAGAAGTTTAGAGTTTACGAGTAATGTTATCCATTTCGATCGAGTTACAGACGTTAACAATATAATATTATATAATTCTTACCTCAATGACAATACTATAATAAAATTGCATTTTATTACAATGAAATAATTGTTAATTAATAAATATTTGTACTTGATTATTCTAATACCAGATTATTTATTTACCATAATATGTAAACAGCCTCGAATCTACGACTAACAGTTCCTCCAATGCGCAACTGGAAACGTTTAATCTACAAATATTCTAATTTAAAACTGCCAGTGATTATAAAATTTTCACTGATAATTTAGTATTTTCTTATAACGTCAAGTTTCTTCTTCAAATAAAATCACAAAATTTTTAGAAATTGTAGAAATACATTTTGACAGGGACGGTACATAAATCCTCAAAGTGCTCAGGCAGATAAGTGTTAACTTCGGTTTCAGTTTCGGGGTAACGGGATACTAACTGTGATCGTGTCCTTGCTTAATCTCCCGCGCGTGTAATGAATATCTCCCTTTGTAAAGTGTACAATGTATTACGTATACAAATTGCAAATTGGAGGTATTTTATTCATTCAGGTTCTCTCTGCTCAAGCAACCATTATTTATTTACCTACTTCACTTTTCTGTCTCAAACTCAATTTTGAGCAGAACATTTCTTCCTTCATCATCGGAAAATAAACTTTCTTTTCCTGTTCAAAGAACCACACGCACACTTCCAGAATCCAGTATGCAGAATACAGAAGAGTAGTGAGATCGAGACCCATTCCACACTTGTGTAGTAAGGACGGATTACAAAACGGGCCACTTGTCTAATCGGTGCGGTGGTTTGATTTTGATTTGTTTGGTCTTGGTCTACCACAACACAAGCAGTGATCTAACCAACTGAATGGTCATTTAAAGTATTGAATTGAAAGTCTGTTCTGTTCAGTTGTCAGTCTTCAGTGCGGAAGGAAACCAAAATTGGCTTTTAGATCGTGGTAGTTTGAGAGAAAGAATGTGTTAACAGTGGTGCCTGTTGCGGAGAAAGTTGGCTGGTAAAAGTTGAGGTAAAGTAAAATTAAAAATGATCTGAAAACCTATCCTATTGATTATTTATCTATCATATCAATATTCAATATATTAAGTTAAGCTAGAATGATACAATAGACAAGTTTGTGTGTACCGCATTTCACATTTAGAATATACTTGTCTGTACCGCATTATGCTTGGACTTACGACTTAGAAAAAATCAACTTTTTGGATCCCCTTATAACCTGGTACCAAATTATATCAATCGAAAGCACTAGTGACTAGTAAAAGGCTTTAAAATAACACTAATTTCTTTTTTCTGCCGTGTCCCGCTCATGAGTAATACAAAAATCCGATTTTCGGATCCCATTAATTACTCATGAACGGGACACCATAGAAAAATGAAATTAGTTTTATTTTAAAGCCCTTTCCTTGTGCTTTGGTTAAAGTAAGGTTTCTGCGGAAGGTACACATAAACTTGTCTATGGCACGCAGTTGGCAGTAGTCAATAATACAAGGATTGAAAGCTATGTTTGTTTGTGTTGTGTCACAGATTTCTCTGCTGTCTGTTGTCTTTCACCTTTTGACTTTGAAATTTGAAGAGCCTAAGAAGTTTTTTAGTAGCTTTTTTCTTTACATACAACATAACTGGACGTACTAGAATTTGAAGTGGACTGGAACATCTGAAAGGTCAGTATTTCAACTAATACATCCTATGCTATTGAACAAGGAATCAAATATCATATAAAATGATGGCACCTGTATAGGATAGGGGATAGTAATGTATCTTTTGTTTACACCTTGAATTTATCACTAGGTTTCCAGTTTCCACGATGGAGACTTCTCAGGATGTAACACGCAGTGACTGGGAATGGCTAGATATGTTTTACAAATCAGCAAAAGATGTTGGTGAAATCGTGGTGGATGATTTCGCAACTATTAAGCGTAGATTAATTGATAAAAATAAAGAAGCCTTAAAGAAAGATTCTGGGTTAAACCAATGGCTGGCCAAGAATGTGGTGAAAAATTTTGTCCAGTCGATAACAAAGTCTATTGAAAATCTTGGTGAGCTGCAGTTGGATATCATCAAGGAGCTGAGACATCGGTATCCCACTATAGACGGGGATTGGTTATCAGAAAATTGTGGCGTGGTTTCCTCGTCAGTGAAAAGCCCATCTGGAAGTTCTAGTTTTAATGGTAATAAAAATCCTGGAGATACTGCCGTAGAAATTGCTGATGGCGACAGAGAGCCTAGTAATGCCGTAGAAAATGAAACGAACAGTGCCAAAGATAGACTCACGATTGTCGCCGAAGAAGAAATTAGTTCTGAAGATGAGGATAAAGAAGTACATAATAGGGTTAAGAAATCAGCAGTAGCAGACAATGTTGTTGAAAAAACTCGGTCAAAACGGATAGCTCAGAAAAGCACTATTAGAGTGGTTTCTGAAGGTGCGGGGGCAGCGTCGACAGATTCTGATGACAGAGAGCTTAGTAATGCCGTAGAAAATGGAAAAAACGGTGCTAAAGATGCACTCTCAACTGTCGCCGAAGAGAAAATTAGTTCTGAAGATGAGGATAAAGAAATTGATAATAGGGTTGAGAAATCAGCAGTGGCAGACAATGTTATTCCAAAAACGCGTTCAAAACGGATAGCGCAGAAAGGCACTATTAGAGTTGATTCTGAGGATGCGGGAGCGGCGTCGACAGAGGATAATGAAGGAGGATCAAGGTCAACAGAACGGACAACAAGGAGCTGTCGTAGACAGTTAGACTCTACTAGAGCTCGTTCTGAAACACTGGAGCTTTCCAAAGTCCAAGTCCAAGATGAAGCTCCAAACTGCAAAAGTCAAGACGAAGATATGCTTAGTGACCCAGACATAGTCCCAGCCTCTCCTCTGTCTGCTGCAGAAATGGATAGTACAATTCCCCCTCGGAATATCGACGAAGATCAAGATAGTGATTCCACTACCCCTGCGGACAAAGAAACGAATACATTGAATAAAGCACCTGACATTGAAGATGAAGACATGCTTCCGGCCCCCGATGAGATAAATTCTTCAAAAGATTGCGCAGTTGAAGTTTCGGAAGAAAGTCCAGTTGCCTCTACTAGCACAAAGAGTAAATCTGTCTCCATTCGTAAATCTTTGGACAAAGAGTCAGTGAAGGCTAAGAAACTTGTACTTATGTCTGACTCATCAGACGACGATGACGACTTCAAACCGACTCAAAGAAGAAAACCTGTCAAGTCGAGTTCGGAGAAAGCTGAGAAAAGTGAGAATAAGAAGAGCAATGAAGAGTCTGCAAAAAAAGAGAAGCCGTCTCCGCGATCCAAGAAGTTAACAAAGGCGACCGATGCCAATGGCGATATCGAGAAGCCTACTAAATCTAAGGAAAATGCAAAACCTAGAAAGGCTCGGAGAAAGGTAGACCCTGACTATTGGAAAAATCACGACATAAAAGACGATATAAAAGCGCAAAGTCTTGACAAAACAAAAGTTCGATTAGAAAGATTAGACAAAACGATGGAAGAAGAACTTGCAGTTTCCGGACGAATATACATTGCTCCGAATTCTGAGTCAGAGTCTGAAAAAGCTGATAAACGTATTTCTAAAGCCCTTAAAAAGTAGGCATTGCAAATATCATTCATTCATTTGATTTACTACCTAGTTACCTAATATACTCTTTGTTGTCTTATACGATTTAATATCACATCACATGGGAAGGAGTTACAATATATTGTCATGTAATTGTTGCATTTAGCTTTGACAAATTCGACCCACTTGTTAAAGGAGAAGAAAAAGACCGAAAAAATGCTGCCAAGAAAGGGGGTCGGACATTAAGAAATCAAAAAGGGAAAACTGCTGATTCTAAATATGGCTTAGATGCTTTGAGTGATAGTGAGGAGAGTATGTATAACATATAATTATATAATTCGATTTTTTAATTAATCCCAATCCAATTAATTGTAAAGCAATATATTTTAATGTATGTAAATATTTCTTCGTGGTTTTGTAGATTCGTCCGATGGGGGGTCTGTTAAAATTGCTCCTTCAAAAAGCAAAAAGATCACAAAAGTTAGCTCCAGTGACGAAGATCTCTCTTCTCTCAGTAACAATGATGACGATGACGAAGCAGCAAAGAACAATGTTCTCGATGACTCTGATGAAGAGGGGGCCTCCTCAAAAGGGAAAAAAGAGAAAAAAGAAAACACAGAGAAGAACGCTAAGGATTCTAAAGATCCTAAGAAAAGGGTGAAAGCAATAATTCAAACTTCTATACATTGTTTTCTACAGTTGTGTCATTTATGTTATCATTTTAACTAATTTTTAATCTGATTCCCGCAGTATTATACCCCTGCCGTTTGCCGACTAGATTTGTCTGACTCTGATGACGAAAAGGAGAAGAAGGGCAAACAAAGTAAGAAAAGCAAACCGAAGGAAGAAACGGCAAAGAAGTCAAAGAAATTCAGTGAAGAGGATAGCAGCGATGAATTTATACCCCCTGTAAAACGTAGACTGTAAGTGTTACTATGTATAAATTGCGTTACCGTTACGGCCCTCTTGAAACAGTTTTTTTATTGACATGATATTGGGTCGTTATAGCCGCGGAAAGAAGAAGGTGTCAAGTGGAACCGAAGACATTAGCAGTGGAGACATGTCTGAAGAAAGTGATGATGTTGACAGTGACTCAGATGCGTCTGATAAAAAGAAAAGTAGCAGACGGAAGAAAAGACAGAAGAAGAGCAGTTCTGAAGACGAGAAACCGTATGTACAATTAATGGACTATTGTATTGATTTCTACATATACAACATTCTAATATTTTCCATTTCGACTAATATTACTACTAATTATTACCTATATTTACTTATTATAGATCCAAAAAGAAGAAACGACGACGGATTAAAGTTGCTGACTCCGACGCATCTGAAAATTCTACAAAACAAAAAGGATCTGATAGTGATATTCAAGAAATCGAAGTGGACAAGGATGGCAAAGTATATTTTTGTGTTACGCAATTATTTTATCAATCCTTTAATTTCATTATAGTTAGTATACAAGATGTAAGATGAAAAAATGTGTACACATTTAATGAGAGCAATTACTGCAATTGTGCATTATATATTATGTTTAACACTAAATGTTTTTCAGGAGGTTGACTCCCCTTCCAAAGGACGCAAAAAAATTCGTAAGCTCCTAAGCAAAAAGGATTTAGAGAAAACTACCCGAGAGGCGGAAAAAGAAGAGGAAGAAAGGAAGCGGCGCGTTATGGAAAAGCAAAAATTGGTAATCGTAAGTTTTTGATGGGGTAGCTAGTAGAAGTTTGCTGCTGGGCTGGGAGTTTTTATTATTTTTATTTTTTGCTGGTGTGGCAATGTCATTTAAATGAGCAGACATTTTTTGTGTGCTGGATATTTAACTTTTGGTTTGGCAAATATATTTTTCCGCAGTTCAATTGCCAACTTATTGAAGCCAAAGAGGCCGAGGCCGATGCCGATAAAGATGTTGTACTAGAATCGCTTGTGCTAGACTTTGATCCGAAAACAAAGGAACCAACAGTGTCGTCTGATACCAGTGTGGTATGCAAACTAAAACCTCATCAAGCAAATGGAGTAAAATTTATCTACGACTGTACCATAGAATCAACGGAGGAAATTAGTAAAGATAAGCCTGGCGGTGGCTGTATTATTGCGTAAGTCTTATATTTTTCATGTAAATTAAAAATATTTTAATGAAATATTGCTGCAGTTTATTGTTCTCTAGGTATATAACGTAAATTATGATATTAATATATATTAATGTTTCCATTTTGTTGTTTACAGCCATTGTATGGGTCTTGGTAAGACTCTAACTACAATTACATTTGTTCATTCAGCACTGACTAATCCAGTTTTAAAGTCAAAGTTGAAGACGGCTCTCATAGTTTGCCCCTTGAATACAGTTACAAATTGGTACAATGAGTGTAAAAGCTGGTTATCGGATGCTAACGAACGTGTAAATATCCATAAACTCTGGGACCAGAAGAATTACAAAGACAGAGCTGCTGCTCTCTCAACTTTTATGAGAAGGGGAGGTATTGGAATAATTCATTACGACTCATTCCGCACGTTATCTGACATGAAAGGCCAGAAGAAAGTAAGTCCAAAATTGAAAGACCAAATTCGGGAGAATTTACTGGATCCTGGACCAGACATTGTTGTTTGTGACGAAGGCCACGTGTTGAAAAACGACAAGTCCAAGTTATCCATCGCATTAAATAAAATAAGAACAAGAAGGCGAATAGTACTTACTGGAACCCCACTACAAAACAATCTGGCTGAGTATCATACAATGATGTCATTTGTCAAACCAAATCTACTAGGTACGCTAAAAGAATTCCAAAATCGATTTATTAATCCTATTAAAAACGGACAGCACGCTGACTCAGATGATTATGACGTCAAGCTAATGAAAAGGCGGGCACATGTCTTGCACAAATTGTTGGATGGCTGTGTTCAACGTCTAGATTTCAACGTTTTAGCCCCTTATCTCCCCCCAAAATTCGAGTATGTGGTCCACATAAAAATGTGTCCCACGCAAGTAGAATTGTACAAACATTATTTGAAAAATTTGATGGATACCACTGATGTTAACCATCGCCACAGAACTCTTCTTAAAAATTATGCGTACCTCCAAAAAATTTGGACTCACCCAGTTATATTAACACACATCAAGCAAAAGAAAGGAGACGGGGATGATTCTGAATCTGAAGGATCGATAAAAGATTTCATTTGCGACAGTGACGACGATACTACTCCATCTTCAGAGTCAGTGTCAGGATCCGATAACGATTGGGTGGATCAGCACAATAAAAAAATGAAAAAGAAGAAGGAGGCAGCAAAGGCAAAAGCCGAAGAGGTACCGGAGCCGGATCCATTAGCTATCCAGGACGAGTTAACAAATGTAGACTTGCCACTAGATTGGTATCTCACGTATTTCGAATCAAAGTCAGATATGGAGCGCACTGAACATAGTGGAAAACTCCTTGTCCTTATGGAAATAATAAAAATTTGCGAGAGCGTCGGAGATAAATTACTCATCTTTAGTCAATACCTTACATCACTAAATTTAATTGAAGATTTCTTTGAAAACTGGGACAGAGAAGGGAAAGAAAAGGAGAGGAAGACCGGTATTAGCTTTCCCCAAAATCTGGGACTTTCGACTGGACGATGGAGAAAGGATATTGAATACTACCGTATTGATGGTAGCACCAGAACTGATATTCGTCAAGATCAGTGTGATAAATTTAACAGTAAAACCACTTCTAGAGCAAAATTATTTTTGATATCCACAAGAGCAGGAGGGTTAGGGATCAATTTAGTGGGAGCGAATCGTGTGGTAATTTTTGACGCTTCCTGGAATCCTTCTCACGACATGCAAAGTGTATTCCGTGTCTATAGGTTTGGTCAGACGAAGCCGTGCTATATTTATCGTTTATTAGCGGAAGGAACAATGGAAGAAAAGATTTATAATCGTCAAGTTGTAAAATTATCTCTTTCTGGTCGAGTTGTCGACGAGCATCAGATCGAAAGACACTTCAAGTTCGAAGACACAAATTCATTGTATCTGTACGAGGATCCGGACGAAAAGAAAGATCGACCAATTCCACCTGTACCAAAGGATCGCTTGCTTGCTGATTTGTTAATATCTCAAAAAGATAGGATTGTAACATACCTAGAACATGACACTTTGCTGGCAAATAAAATGGACGAAGGACTTACTGAAGAGGAGAGAAAGGCAGCATGGGATGAATATCACAATGAGAAGACCATGCGTGCTCAGCAACAACCTGGTATGAATGTTGCTCCAGGTGATAATACTTATCTTAAGATCTGGCAAATATTGAAATCCCGATACAATTTCCCTCCAGACCAGTTGAAACATTGGTCTGACCAGATTTTGATTAAAATTAACCAGTTACAAATACAGCTCAACTATTATAACCTTCACCAACATTCTCTGTCACCTGAAGAAGAGCAACTCCGTAAGAAAAGCATTGAAGAACTTCGTGCATGGATCTCTAAAGCTCTTGGCACTAACAATACCAACACTAATCAACCACATACAAGTGCTAGTAGCAGCTTCCACCAACAAGGTATTAATCCTGCTGTTCAATATGTTCCAACCGCCCAAGTGCGCCCTCAATTAGCGTTCCAGCCGATGTATCCTAATCCCAATCTGCAAGGTCTTCCCCAAATGGATATGTCAACCAATATTCTGGGGCAACAACTTATTCGTCCCCCAGTAGCTGCACCTCCGCCAGCAATTTCACAAAGTATGCAGAGTGCCCTCTCTAAAGTAGCTGGATCTAGAACCTGGAATGCAACCAATTTAAACCCTCGGGATCCTAATCGGGAAAATTAACAGCAATTCTTACGTCGAGTGTCGGTAATATAAAACCCTTCCAGTTATATATTGTACATTTTACACTGTTCCCTAAGACAGTTACAATACAATTCAATCATTCTTAATGTTTTGTTCTTTTCCAGTTCCAATGGTTATAGAAGCAATTTTGCAATCC
>JAQFYC010007676.1:0-10123 GCA_034694165.1 Tomocerus mixtus
CCTTCAACTCCTAAAAAGTCTGTGATGGCCTGCGGGCCGCTGAAAACGGACTATAAACCCCCCATTTTTTTTTTTTTGATGTACATCCTCAAACCAAATTGGCCATTATTTTGGGATACTACTTTAGTTCGAATTTTGCCTTTGCCCATATTTTACATTTTTCGTTTAGGATTTTTAATTTTTATATCATGGTGTCTTCACTGTATATTTGCACAAACGTGGTTACATCTCTCATGTCTTCTGCTGATAAATCAGTACTGCAAATCAATACTTTCACAAGTCAAGTAGGTCTTACTTTCATTTGAAAAATAATTATTATACTACCAATTATAAAAAATAAATATAACTTTCTGTTTAATTTTTGCTACTACTACTAGGTTGGGTAAGAAATATTATGGCACAGATGATGAATGCAGAAATCCAAAAAACTTGCAAATGCTTTACTACAACACAAAAATTATCATCAAAATTTTGAATGAATCATATTCAGGATGCGTATTGCTCCTGCAGCATATAATAAAGCGAAACATGTACACATGTCATTTCAGCTGGATACGTCGAAGTGACGAACTGGGACCCTTTATGACAAAAATAATGTTTTTCTGGGCAATGTCTTTGGCCATTTTGTGGTGCGCTATTCTGATAATTTGTTCAGGGGTATACCACAAGTCAAATAGTATGATAAAGTCTTGGAAAAATGGAGACAAGAAAAACTGGACCGACACTGAACAGAGAATAATGAAAAAATTTTGCAAAGCCTGTATGCCCGATAAAGTTTACATTGGCCCGTTCTCTTTTATAAAGAAGAAGAAACTACTTGCCTTTCTAAACTCGACATGCAAGGGAACGTCAGAGTTATTGCTACTTACTAAACGAAAATAAAAGCAAATTAATTATATGTACAAATAATAAATAGTTTCACCGAGTCAGCATATTATACTTTATTAAATCTGATAGTAATAATGCTTTAGTTCCCTATTATTAAATTTGTTCTGTTCGGAAAAGACTGTGGAATTATTGGCAATGTGTGGTTTCCAAAAACTCACTCTTGTCAGTCTTGTATAAATTGCATAGGAAACGTGTCCATTTTTTCAAAAAAATGTTTCAGGTGAAGGTTAGCTTAGAAATTGTATCATATTATAATGTGTAACCTTCTACTTTCAGTTCAGCATTTAATATTTTCAGCTGTCTCAGGTATAGTGAGATAAATTATGCAGGACGAGGGATTCCAGGTAAAAATGTAATGCAGAGGACTAGAAAAATTGCAAGCCACTTTTTCTACTCACAAGATTAGACGTTGTACCAACATAACACATTGATCTGCATCTGCTAGATTAGTTAGACAAATGTGGAGCCCAGTAAGAGAATTGCATTTCCAGGGCGAACAATATTTCTCTCTTCATTGCTGTAAGCAAATAGTTAAAAGTACAATATTTATAGCGGAGGTATCCTTTGAGGTAAGGTAATACTAAAATATGTAAACTGTTTTCAAATTGTTTACTTGTCGTTTGCTAATTTTTATTTTACTTTCTATGTAGCTTTTATTATTTCAACAAGGATTGTATTTTAAAGTAACAATAATTATAAAATGTTTAAGCAGCACTAATGAACCTACTGTAGTATATCAATAATACATACCTTTAATAGAAATTAAAACACCCACAATATCGTTCTATATCTATTACATACATTTATTTTTCAGAACAAAAAGTTAAAAAAAATGATCATCTTTAAACTCCTGGAAAATATATTTGTTTTCCTTGCAATATTGTCATTAATAATCTGCTGGACTGAAGCAGCTAAAATTAAAAGAGATGATTATCAGAGTGCGCAACTGTCACGAACGGGCTCAGAAGGATATGAGGAGTCTGGAAACCAGCAAAATGACGACGGGTTTGTAGCCATTTATCGGAAAATACATAAATTACTTTGCAAACTATTGTTTTAGGCAATTAATTATTTCTGAAATGTGTTTATTTATGTTACAGTTATCATACTACACCGCAAACCGAACACGAAGAAGAATATGATGATCCTAACTTTAAATTTCTGATTTTCAATGAAACTGGAACCTTATATCCTTATTATAAAGAGTATTATGAGAACATTCAAGGCCCATGTAACAAATTTACAGTTATTAATCAAGACCCAAGAAATCCGGAATATCTTATATGCAATAAATGTATGAGTGCTCCTGCAGATCGAGTGGGTTGCAATAGACGTCCTTTAATTTATTGGGAAGAAACCCAAAGGTGTCACTTCGCTTATGAACAGGTATTGCTAAATTATTTTAATTGCCCAATATTATGCTAATTAGTTTTATTGAAACACGAGTGCGGTTTTTACAAACATATTACCACTCTTAGGGACCCTGCCACAAAGATGAATGGTTAGTTCGTGATGAAAACGGAGCCACCGTTTGTCAAAACAATCCCTGTCCGTTAAGTGAATCAACGGAAGATTCAGAATCTAAATCAGGTTTGGATTTTTCCTTTACATACCAAGAAAAATGCTACAAAACGGGCAGCCAGGCATTTTGTGACGATGGGAAAAATGCATTCTTTTTGGACGGAAAGCAAGAGCCAGAATGTCGTGAATTTTACAGTTGTACTGGACTTAGAGTTGCTGCCAATTCTTCACCACAAGATTGCCCATCGGGAACTAATCCTCAGGAGGATGGGGGCTGTGCACACATTGCTAAATTTCATAGTTGAAATAATTTTTAAATTTTCGTGTCTTAAGTTTTTAAACTCTAATGTTGTTATTTTGCAATAGCTAATTGTGATCATTATAACATGACTATGAATGATGAAGTAAATCGTAGATGTTACAATCACCTTGTAAACGTTTGAATATTGATGGAGTTATTAGATTTCAAGGCCAACTCGCAAAAACTTATAGATAAAACTTTGAATATCGGCAATAAAACTAATTTTTCTAGCATGAACTATTATAATACAAAAAAGTGGTTTTAAAAAAGATTTTAGTTTTGGTTAGTGTGCAATTTGAATGCCAGATAGTAGTTCTATCGTATTAGAATATCTATTTACATAATAGTATCTAATTATATACATAATTCAGGTTAATACAATTTTTGAGATGTAACTGTTAACATAACATATTAAATATTTTAGCGGCTATCTTGACATCTATCCTTATAAGGAAGACGACTAGCTACTTTTTGTAGGGTTACCTAACTTGTTTGGAATCATTATTTATCTTATTTCGGTTTACTACCTTTTGATGGTTTGATCTCGTGTATAATATTTTGTCGACCAGCTAAGTTAGCTGATTACTGCATGGACTACGACTCACGACACGACTGGACTACTGTATTCAGTATGTTAAATAAAGCATAGAAGTTTTGCATTGCTTTTCTTTCGCCAATAATCTAGGTCGTCGAGAGAGATATCTTCAAACAAAAAACTTGATTTCAGATATATAATTATTATACTCGATTAAATATATGATTATTTAATATCATTTTTAATTTTAGTTTTGCATAGTAAATGTCAGAGACACGTTTTATGGTTACGTCTTAAGCACAGTCGGCTACAGTATATCTATCCATTGAAAGTCTAAATATGCGATTTTGCATTGAAATCTGCCGAGACACGGTTCTACAATGCCAAACTCGGTTAAGATAATATCCAATGAATATATACTATCTACACATGGATGAAATGCAAGCATAATGCATATTATGGAGGTAAGTACAACTAGTGTAATATAACTTTTGTATAATAGTATCTGATAAAATGCATATTTATTTTACACACCTGCCAACGTAATACTGTACAGGAACAAAAACATACCAGGATATGACTCAATTGTTTTCATTCAACTCCAGATTGATTTAATCTTCTCAAATTCAATTATGCATTTACTGATATGATTGAACATTATTTCTGCTAATATTGAGACATTCGTATTCGCATGCATTCAACATAAAGACTTTTATTATAGGTGCCATCGTGTCATGTCACACACAGTTATTTAATTGGCATTAGTAAATTACAAATCAATCAATCATACTTATTTTAATCCTTTTACGCTGTAAATTCATTGCATCATTGTTAAACTAAAAGTGTACGTACTTCATCATTAATTAATAATCCGCTTTACCATGATATCACGGTTGGGAAAAGCCATTTACAAACTGTCCGGATTAACTAACTATGCATTACTGATGTAATTTTGTATTTATACTATTTATATGTAGCATAAACCTCACGCTGTTAGTAAGTTTAAATACAATACTAACTCACTTAAAGGATTTGAGAATTTTCATTTGTGAATGTTAATGAAACTGTTGCACACTTATTTCACATGTAATATTTTCTGATCTATTCCCACTTTTGTACTTTTAAATTTTTTTATAACTAATAATAATTCTTCACTGGATTCAATGGATTTCTCATTTACATGTCTATATATCTGTAAATATAGTTATTATTATTATACAACTCTGGACCTGGGAATCCAGTAATTCGTAGCAATTCACAAGGAAGTGGATTTAGAGTGACAGGGATGATCAATCAACTTCAAGTATTCAAGGTATGCAATCATTATTACCAAAACAAACACATGTAGTCCAACATTAACTGGATGGGACAACTTACGTTAAAATTTAGAAGATTAGTAATCTAAAATTAAACCATATTTTTGTAAACATCATTGATTGATGAATGGTACTCAAAGGCATTAAATCCCAACTCAATTGATTTTGGTAGCATAAAACCGAGGTTTTAAAAGATGATGTAGTTTATATCTTCCAAAATTGGAAGCGTGAATGTTCTGAGGTCTGTCTAATCTGAATTTCGATTTTGCTAACTGACAACGTGCATGCTCCTAGTTAAATATTTGAAAAAAATAGTCAATTAAAATAGTCTTTTATAGAAAATTTAAAATAGTAAACCTACAAGGGCATTTCAACAGACAAACAAACAGCTCTTCTGAGGTAAATTAATTTAATGCATAATTTTTGGCAAAAACTGTGGAACATTTTTTGGTATTGGTTAAAATATTCGAAGAAAACAAAATACAAACAATTTCCAATGTAGAAATTTAATTTTCTGTTTCCATTGCAGGTCCTAAAAGTAAATCATGGCTATCCCAGTGAACTTTATTTTGCGTACTGCGCTGCCTCTAATAATTACGTCGATAATGTTTTCCGAAAACTATGGTCCGGATCAAGTTATACTTTACGATCAAGTTCAACGTGCCAGCGATGTTGCTCTTCACAAAGCCAAGGGCGAGGACACCGGTGCTCCAGAGAGTTTTGATTACATAGTTATTGGAGGAGGAAGCGCAGGCGCAGTTGCTGCTAATCGGCTCTCAGCGTCTGGATCTGATACAGTTCTGCTCTTGGAAGTAGGAGGTGACCCAAATCCTCTGTCTGATATCCCATTGGCTAGAAGATTTATCCAATCCTCTTCTGAACTCCACGTGGTCCACAGAAGTGTTCCCCAAGAGAATGCATGTGTTGGCTCCGGCGTAAGTTATATACATACTAATTAATTTTAATTAATAATAATAGCTCAATGAGTGCAAAATCTAAAAAAAATCATTTCGCCCAAAATAATACCATTATAATTCAATTATAAAATATTAATAATATTTATGAATTATTATTAATAATATATATTATTAATAATAATTCATAAACCGTGTTACATTATTATAGTAAATAAATTCATAATATATCGCAGGGATGTTTCCTTCCACGAGGCTATGCGCTTGGAGGTTGCAGTGTTAATAATGGTGCCCTGTACAACCGGTGCTTACCAAAGGATTATGACAATTGGGCGAATTTCACCGGCGACTCGTACTGGAACTATGAAAGTGTTCTAGAGTCGTTTATGAGAATTGAAACGTATGACGGCTTCTATGTGGATAGTCCTGGTGAGTAATTCACACAAAAATTAATTTGCAACAACAACAAAATCCTTACCCTTACCATTTTCACTAAAATATATTCGTAGATAATAATCGTGGGTCCAGCGGAGAAGTCTACGTGGGAAAAATGGAATACATTCCTGGAGCTGATGTTGTGTTGCAAGCTTTGGAAGAACAAGGTGTTCCAAATGGAGATTTTAATTCCGGAAACTTCCAATTCGGCTATTCAAAAATTGACTACAATATTCGCGAAGGCCTTCGACAGAGCTCCCATGCTTCCTTCCTTGCTCCTATTCTTGACAGACCTAATTTGAAGATCTACCGATACGCAAGGGCCACCAAGGTACCTATACTTACAAGCACAATGTTTATTAACGTCAATATATAGTTATAAGTTGCAATATATGCGTAATTACATTATAAATTATTGCACCTAAACGTTTTGTATTCTAACACAATATTTTTTTTTACTTATTATGTAGATTAATTTTGACGCTCAAAATAAAGCCATTGGTGTTACATACCAACGCCATGGAAAAACACTCTTCGTAAGCGTTAATAAAGAAGTAATAGTTTCGGGCGGAGCTTTCGAATCTCCAAAACTTTTAATGTTGTCTGGAATAGGACCAGCGGCTCATCTCACTGAGCGTGGAGTAAGTATTTGCAGATTATTATAAAAATTAAAATAATAGCTAGTTTTCGAAAATGCTAATGGTAACAATGAAAACAAACGTTACGTAATGTAAAACCAATACATATCTGCTTATACATATAGAGCACTATTAAAATATAATAACTAAAGGTAACCAATTAGGATTAAAAACAAAGGAAGCTGTTTACCGATGAAAAATATTTTAATAATAATTAAATATGCAAAAAATATAAATTTATTTCTAACTCTGCATTGAAAACTTGATCATTTGATACACTTGATATAGATACCCGTGGTTGTAGACCTTCCAGCCGTTGGCAGCAACTTGCAGGACCATATTGCCCTTGGGGTGAGAAAAACTAGAATTATAATTATAATCCTGTTATAATTTTATTTATAATAATATATATTTAGGCAAAGATACATATTATTATGAATTGTTTGTTCTTTGGAGTTCACTAATTTAATTATTGTTGCAATAGTTCCGGGCCCATCCATTCAGTCTGAACACAACTTTTGGGGTGGCTAACTGGTTTACAGACGAAGCATTGCTCCAGTTTGTTCAGAACGGAACAGGTAAATAAAATAATTAACAAACATCCTTAATTCACAATAATTATGTTTAGTTTTAAATTATTTCCTTACTATAACTATATTTAAAGGACCCTTGAACTCTTTCGAGTTCGGACCGGCCTTTGCCCCCCAACTTGCCATGGGGTACACAGTCAGTACTCTTTTCAACGACCGAACCTGGCCCGATATCCAGACATATATACACGAAGAAATTCTTGTGGTTAATGGAGAAGCTGTGGAAGATCAACTGTATTTAGATCACGCCCTTATGCGCCCACAGTCCCACGGTACAGTTCGATTGGCGAGCGCTAATCCGGCAGATGCACCTCTCATTGACCCACAATTCTTTACAAATAATCAAGATATGGAGAGACTAGTTGATGGTAACATTTTAATAATTTCTATAGTAGTTTAATATTTTACGCCAAAAATTATTTACTGGTATACTTACACAATTTGTTAGGAAACTGCAATTAAGATTGTTAATTTAAAATGTTTCTAGGTATTGAGTTTACGACTCTTATCTTCCTAAACTCTCCGACACTGCAGGCCTTAGGAATCAAATGGTCGGACCATCTTGTGCCTGAACCCGCTTGTAATACGTTCCCTTTCCCATCCAGAGGCTACTGGAGATGTGTAATCGCATTGCGATCTTCGACACACTTCCACCCAACGTCTACTTGTCGCATGGGACCAAATAACACCGTTGCTGTTGTAGACTCCCAACTACGGTATGTCTTTCGTAATTAGTAATTATTGTTTTGCATTTTTATAATATGAATTGTATTAATATACGTTTTTGACATTTTATGTTAATTAAATGTATATAACATTATGTTTACATTTCTACAGCGTTTTTGGAACAACTGGACTCAGAGTAATGGACGCTTCAATTATGCCATTCGTCCCTTCAGGTAACACCAACTTCCCTTCAATGATGGTTGGAGATATGGGCGCTCGACTTATTTTGAATAGTTAAATTATCAAACTTGTTATGTTTATATTTAATAAATTTCCAGTATTATCATTAAAACAAGTAAATTAATGATAAATAATAAAATTTACTTATTAAATTAATTTTTACGCATGTTTCTAAAATCAGCACACACACAATAAGATTGTGTATTCACCAATAATAATAGCAGAAAGTAATTGTATTTAGAGTTATGTAATAATAATGCAAATTTTAATCTTATTTGTTATCAACACGTGAGGCAAATGTGGTCAACTATGACATAGAATGCCAATATTGTACTACAGAATCTCACCAAACATTCCTATTTATAGATAAAAATGGACGATAACATTGTGAATATTAATTTCATGCATTGCCATCGTGTTAGGGTGAACTTGTATGGTCGTACGATATGATCATATCACCTTGCAACATGAATTGACATGATGTTTACGATTGGTGGTACGATGTTCCACAAGTTTGAGACTTGAGAGGGTATTTGAATCTGATTAGTCATCGACAGCTCAGGACTCGTTGCGTTGGTCTTAAATTCTCTCAGTCCAAACTCGGGCATTTTTGTCTTTCAAAATAAATAAACCGTTGTAAACGAATGTAACAGAGAGGGAACCTAAAAGGTTGAACCGTTTAAAAGTTACAACTGAATTCCGTTAACACAATTTAAAAAGGTTGAACCGTTTAAAAGTTACAACTGAATTCCGTTAACACAATTCAAAAAGGATGATCCGTTTAAAAGTTCTCCCACTTATGCTACACCCCTCGTAGATGGATGAAACACTGCAGCTTGTGTCAGAGTGTATGAAACATTGCATACTTGAAGACTGTAACACTGCCAAAGGACATACAGACCGACATACAGACAGACAGACTCCACTCTTCCCATAGAGAGGTTCCCTCTCAATAATACTCTCCCAATATCACTAATTCTAATACTGATACAGCGCGGCTGCGTGTCTAATTGAAAATAAACAAAAACAGTAAAATTGTCCACGCGACTTTACGTTACAAAGTATATGTATATGTTATGTTATAAGCCCGGACCTCTGCCAGACCCAGGGACTCACATGCAGTATTTGTCTTAAATTTTCAAAGACAAAAGTAAACAAGCTATTGTAACAAAATGGATACTGTTTGATAGATAATTTTTTACTCTTTTTAATGATGCGTCTTATGTTTATCATATACAAAATGGAAGTATTCTAGAATAATCTCCATTTTGAATGCATTAAGTTGAAATTGCATGACATTTTTAACCAATAAATCATGTTGTAATATAAATCGTTGAAAAGAGCAAAACATTCTCTAACAAATCAATTGATAGCCTGTAATGATAGCTGCCTTAGGTATTTTTAAAAGTGGCACTAATTATCAGAGTGGGGTCCCTGGCCTACAGTTACAGGTCACTGTACCTGTGGAGGGCTGGATCTACTACATATATTTCTGTTTAGTCGGACGATAAGCACACCTTTTTAGTGCGGTATTACACAACATGTTGTAAATTATATGTATGTTGCAGGCATTAACGTTAATAACTAGGCAGTAAGCAAAATTTTCCTCAAATTGCTGTTTTAGCCCGCCCGAGCGCTAGCCCTAAACAACTTGTGATTATAAATGTCCATTTTAGGTGCGGTTAAATTTTCGAATATAAGTGCCTAGAAAATTGGCACTTATAATAACTAATTGCTGAGGTAACACTTTTTTACCCGTTAATTGCTCTACCAGGCTGATAAATTAAAAATTAAGAAGTTTTATGGTTAATACTTATTTATGGCCAAAAACTGCAATGTGGGGGAAATTTTGCTTATTGCCTAGACATTAACTAATGCCTGATTTGCCTTAATGTCTGCAACACAATATACCATATTACTACAGAGTGGCTCACTTAAAACAGGATAGGCACTTTACATGTAGTTCTACAAAAGCTGCCACAGCACAGTGACCTAACTACTTATTAGCAGACATCGGATAGGTAGTTAAAAAACCTTTTTTTATGGGTGATCGTACGTATCCCAGACTTAGTATGTCAA
>JAQFYC010007677.1:0-10123 GCA_034694165.1 Tomocerus mixtus
TCCTTTATCGGAAAACTGCTCTTCCTTTTATTCTACTGCCAATTTCCTTTATTCTACCATACGGTTCAAATTAAGTCCATTAATTAATTCAGAAATATTTGAATAAACAAATGACACAAAGTAGTGCAGTGATAAATAAATAGCGATTTAGATTTATTGGTAGTTTACGAAGAAGCCCATTGTGTGTGTGATATACAACGGAATCCATAGAGCCCTTATACAGCTAGATATTTCTTCATTAGGCAGCTAGTACATAATATAATATTATTAATAATAATTTTTTGATGTTTCCACCAAATGCAATAATTTTAAGCTTTAAGGACCCCTCCTGGATGGGGGGACCCCTTATTCATTGAGACAAAAGTCTCCAATAGTCTTGTGTAAAGACCAATAATAATATTAACTAATCACAAGATGGATTTCGTAACGGTTAGAGCCATTTTAACGACTATTTTTATTATACCCCAATTTCTTGAAAAACTCGAAATTTCCAAACATTTTTTATATGCAACAAACATTTTTTTGTAGTTTTCAAGCAATGGGCAAACGTCCCATGAATATGTAAAGGCATTTCGGATATATTTGATCCCTAAATATAAATGTGGACAAAATAATCAATTTATTGCAAAACGTGGTTTTGGCGTACTTTCTCTACGTAGATAGATGCCGTATTTCTGAAATATCGCCATCTAGATAGGATAATAGGCTTTATATACCTCCAATGTCTCCAAGAAGATGTTGAGCAACTCTTGAATAAATATATAAGTACATTGAGTACTTTCACTGCAACTTTCTCCATACATGTATTTTTTTTAAAAATATAAAAGGTCGAGTCAGTGTAGTAAAGTTGGTATACTTTAGTTCTCTATTTTACTAAATAATAATAATAAATACTTTTAGAAAACTCTGAGATTCATAATGGAATCCATAGAGCCCCTAGACATCTAGATTATTTTTCTTAATTTAATTAAAGAAATACTCACGTCAAATATATAATTTTTTAGATACAAATCCATAAATGTTTGACGTTTCCACCAAATGCAATAATTTTAAGCCTTAAGGACCCCTCCTGGTTGGGGGGACCCTTTATTCATAGTGACAAAAGTCACCAATAGTTTCGTATAAAGACCAACAATAATACTATACTCTCACAAAATGGATCTTTTAACGTTTAGAACCATTTAACGACTATTCTCATCATACCCCATTTTCTTGAAAAAATCGAAATTTTTAAACATTTTTTATATAATACAACTCTTGAAAACAGGTCTATCAGAACGAGTTTCCAGTCTTATACTTCAAGGGTTCGTCAAACAGTGATATTTAACAGATAAAACTGATGTTTATTAACAATAGGTATTAGGAATTGGACATTACATGGACATTTGACATAATTCATGACATTCGTCTACAATCGACGATAAAACATAGCAGACTGACTAGATTACTCATTATCAAGACGAATATAGTATACTAGTCTAAACATAAGTGGGGGAATTTGTTGTTAGGGGAAACTTGGGGTTACATCTTACAATTTAACATTCAAATCATTATACGTGTTGCAACAACAACAAACATTTTTTTGAAGTTTTTAAGCAATGGGCAAACGTCCCATGAATACTAGTAAGCACTATAAAATTATTGACTCGAAAAATTAAAAGTGGACAATACAATTAATTTAATACAAAACATGTTTTTAGCGTACTTTCTCTACACAGTTAAATGCTGTATTCTTGAAATATAGCCATCTAGCTAGTATAACAGGCTTCATACACTTCCCATGCCCCCAAGAAGCATGCGGAATGATTCCTAATTAAATATATTATTTTTGGGAAACTTTCACCACACCTTTCTCTATATAAATCAAGGCATATTCTCGTGAATACATGCAATCAGTAAAGGTAGCGGTCACTATACTTGGCTGCCGCGGCCTCCGGCCGCTGGTAGGTGAACCCTAATTAGTCCTAATTACTGGGAAACTTTCACCACACCTTTCTCTATACAATAAGGCACATTCTCATGAATACATGCAATCAGTAAAGGTAGCGCGTAATCAGGAATGCATCACAAATGGAAATCAGATTATGAAAACTATGATAAGAGAGACTATAGACAATGCAGGCGTTGTATGGGAAGAGATACTTTACGACCTCGCTCATTTGAAAATTCCAACATTGTTACAATATTCTACATCTGCATCATCTTAGGGATTTGCGCAACTTGTGCGTTTTTGCTCGAAAATAAACTCTTTTGTCGACTTCAAGTGTTGAAAATATGGATAAATGCAACACATAATGAAATAATTAGTGTATATCGTCCCTGTAGATCCCAAAGTGATTAAGCCACATGAGCACCGATTCCCAAAGTGCACATCCCACATTGGGCATTGGGTACCAAACCGCTCAACCCACAATTTTGCACAAAATTAAATATGACCACCATAAAAAAGAGCGCCATTTTTTGTGTATAGTGTTTCAATTTCCAAATTTAATACCTTTGAGGTGAAGTATGGCAGATTTACAAAGTTAGTTGTCTAAGGTGGGCGGGATTTAGCTTATGGTTGTGTCAATGTGAAAAGTTGGCGGCAAATATAGGCATTATTTGTTTTAGTCTCTCCTGAACATTATCGAAAATGTGGCATGTGCACTTTGAGAATTAAGACTCGTTGTGGGATGTGCACTTTGGGAATCGGTGCTCATGTGGCTTAATCACTTTGGGATCTACAGGGACGATATGCAACATTTAAAAATATAAGCTTAAACCCTAAAGCATTGATTTATGTATTACACAATGCACTTAGTCTTTTACGCAGCAATTTTAAAAACATTGTTTGCGTAAAACGAGAAAGTAATATATTTAAAAGGCGTACAAGGAGAACAAACCAATTAGAAGAGTTGATAAAAAGCGGGTGGGCAACGTACGAATCTCAAATTGAAGAAAGCTTTATAAACTGGATACTAAAACCTGAAATCGAAACTGCTAATTACTACATTTCTATTTTTATTTATAAAGGGTAGACGAATTTGTTTAACTTTAAACTTTACACTATGGCATTTTGAATTACTGAATACAATGAAAATATTACAACTTATTGTACATCAAAAATTATTAAATTAAAGCCACGCCGTATGGAGAAAGTGTGGTGACATTAACAATTAGATTTTAATGTTCCATCGAAACCTTAATTGGTTTTGCATCTTTCCAGCCGTCATTTTTATGGGTTGCTTACCAAAATATCTAATTAATAATGCCACCACACTTTCCAAATGTCAATAGTGGGATCCATGTTTCACTCCTCTTATTACACCAATTAAAAAATAGGGATAATCAAAACACTAAAAATGCGTAGATTATCGTTTATGTAGAGAATATTTTCATTTGCAAGCTAGTCATCAACTAGAATTACACAATTTGTATTTAGAGCTTATTGTTTTATCAAGTCTTTGTTGTACGCTCTGCAGTTGTGCATCCATTTGAGAATTTGCATAAAAGAACTTAAAAGCTATCGGCACCTCAATAGAAATTCTAAACAATTAATTTTTAATAATAACTATAGTAATTCTACTTGTTATATTATTAAAACTGTAATACTTTTGAATCAAATCGGTTCATGCTGTGGGTTGAGTGATCACCCGAATTTACAATAGTTTCATTGTCTCGCAATGCCCATCACAAGGTAATCACCTTGTTCTCTTCAGCTTCGCTTTTCAAGTAGGTCAATAATTTTATACCAAGTTGCGCCACCTGATGGTGTAAAAGTACGCTATGCCAACCCTTTGGCAGAAAATACCCCGACAAGGGGCGAAACCAAATTAACGGTCTAGACCTATATAGCACATGGATGTGTCTCTATATTTCACTAGACTAGATGATTGGGTTCAATGTGGAATTTTGTATGGCTTTCTTGCTTTGCAAACATTTTAGTATTTTTCTGTATGTTTTGTTGTTTTGTTTTGTACCATTGTGACTGGAATAGAGGTATTCTTCTGTATCCAATGACTTCCAGCAAATTTTCATCGTAGCACGACTGTTGTCGGTGATATTCAATATGATTCTTGGCACACAGACGCAGTTCAAAGTAGCCCCAATGGTTTTGGGTAATATTTACGTCAATAGGGATCACCTGCCCAAGAAACAAAAAATATAATTTTGTACTCCCGTTTTCGCAAATCTTTTTTCAATAAACGGATTTTAACGTTATCTTTATAAAAAGTTTACACAATTATTCACAAGCTTCTTTCGTACAACACGACGGTTTATCAAGGAGCTTGTCTCCTTTATGGGTATGTTCCATCTGTCCGTCCGTCCTTCGGAAGGATCATCTACATAGAAGATCATATCGACGCAATGCAATTAAATTGATATTTGGTACTACGAGGTCCTTTTCTACAACGTTTACCACGGTTTATTTTTCTTTGCGCTAATTTTTTCCTATTATCATTTATTTAATATTTAATTCTAAACACAGTAGAGATAAGATCGAGACGAGACTCGAGACCCATGCATAATCAATTCAAATTGCAAAAATATAAACAAAATAAAAGTGACATGGACATATTATATTATATATCCTCCAGGTAATACATAATATATATGTGTGGGACCCCCACACGACTGGCAATGCGGTCTAGCTGACAACAAAAATATATCTAGTTTCGCTGCCGGAACACTGGGTTCGAACCCTGGTGGGGGCTATGGCAGGGGGCTGTTTCCCTGAGTAGAGGGATGTTGGGAACTATCTGTTGGTGTCCACAGCGGTATGTGCCCGTTGGGCGGGGCGACCTGCGGGGTGAGACCCGATGTGCGGAGCCCCGTTCGTAACTGACATGCGGCAATAGCGGGCCATCATTCTGGCTCTAAAAATGACAGTCTCGTGCCTCCTGACTTATATTAACCACAAAGTCACTGTTACGGGAGTCACTGCAAAGTAAGCCCACTGTGGCTTGAGCGGTAGTGCGGCTCTACTCTATAGTAGGTTGCACTCTCCCATTAAACACACAGGTAATACATATAAGTAGGTAGGTAATACAACTAGGGGAAGGGGAGGAAAATAAGATTTGTAATTAAATGATAGAAACGTTGATAATAATTGCAATTAAGTGGATAGATAATGAAAGAAGTCATTACATTATTTCGGCTCTGTGAGTTTACATACAAATCGAGACCATACACAATGGCACTAAGCCACGGCGGCCACTAAAATACAATAGGTATCGGTGGGTATAGAAAGTTAAGTATAGAAGGGAACATCCAACCGGCAATACATGGAGGGATAGGAGAGTTTTTGATTTCTGTCGAAAATGTAAAATGAATTCAGATGCTGTGATGACGGATTTCGGAAGATCTAATGGACAAATATTGTGAAGGAACGAGTATTAGAATACAGAAATTGAAAAGTCGTGACCAAGATTAGTTGTGTACATTTAAATATTCGTTGCATAATAACATGCTAATAAAATCAATTAATATTACGCATTTAAATTGCAGATTTAAAAAGTCTTTTAGTGACATTACTGCTCAGTACTTTCTGTTTTTCAAAATCAGCTTGTGGTATTGCTATATGGGGTCCTACACATTTCAAATCGTTAAGTCTACTCCAAAATAAAGTAAACACCCTTCTGGCTCTGCATGCGCATCCTAATCTCATGAAATACAAGTGGAAATCTATCTGGTCCCAATCAAACGATCCCATAAAAAGAAAAAATCTTCTAAAGCAATGCAAAATTGACTACAGTGATGTTGACTATTGGTCTCTAATTCATAAAACAAATTTTATCACTGTTACAGAGAGATTAAAGTTTATTGTCCTCTCTATACAAACAAATTTTATTTCCCCAAATCACATCCCTGAGTGACTTGTTTCTATTTACCCAGAGAGAAAGAGCTTCAAACTCATTTTCTACTCGAGAGTTGTATGGAATAATACTCTTCCGTCTTCTTTGCGAAAGAATTTGAGTGTAGCTAAATTTAAAACTATGCTGTCTGCCCATATTTTGAATATTAGGTATAAGTCTACAATTTCAAACTCATGTTTTAAATATCTATAAGGCAGAAAACCACCGCCCTTCTTTTTCATATTGTAAGTGCTCATTTTAAGGGTATTGTGTTAATTAATATTATAAGCTAGTAAGTGTTAATTAATTTTGGTTAATGACAACGAATTTTTCAATTCCTATGTTTGTTCATTAATTAAGTTAATGTATCAGTGAAGTTGTGCCCACTCAAAACTTTTTCATTATTACTGTAGTTATTTGGCTATTTATGTTTGATGTTTGGATATTACGATTCGGCCTGCCCACTGAAAGGGTGTCTAACATTTTGAGACCAGTACGCAACCTGTATTGATTTGTTATTTTGGACACCCGCACGAAAATATTGGGCATGTAGATAGACCAATTTATTAAAATACTACATGTAAGTATTAAGACTTTCAAAAATTTGACATTGGCTGTAGCATACTTAGCCTATGGCTGCGGACCTCACTTTTAGCAGATTATATTTCTTTCAAATTATTCCAGATTGAATACAAATTACAGGAAATAACCTACGATCTACATTGGAGGCCGTAAGCCTGTCAATAAATTCAACTACTGATGATAAAATAATAACTTTTTTTTCGTTGATCATTGATCATGAATAAGTCATTCCTGTCATCTGTTCCGTATATGATTGTAAAATTGTAATTATATTCTTCAACATAGCATTGACATACTGATACATATAAGCTGGCAAGTAAGTATTACATTCATTTGACATTTAAACATAAAATGCCCCAGTAACCTTCAAGACAATTTAAACTTTGATACAGTTTATTTGATTGTTGATATTCCGGTGAAATTATTTAGACTGGGTGATTTGAAATGATAAAGTAAAACCTGAAATCGTGAATTGTAATTCTGCTTTATTCAAGTGACAGGCTAGGCCACCCATTTACACGAAATGAAATCAGTATTAAATGCACGCAAAAAACACCGCTCTACCCCCACGGTCACTATACTAACTAAAAATAAATATATTACTAATAACTAACAAAAAGTGCATCCCTTTTACCCCCACGGTCACTATCCTAGCAATGTAAATAAAATTCATGGTGGTCAATAAATTAATTCATGGTGGTCAATAACTTAAGGCAAGTGATTATTTTATAGGGAAAATATGCTAAATTGTTGGAATTTCCAGTTAAATTCCAGGTAAAGTGAATAATTTCTTAAGCGCAAATCATTTTCATGGCAGTTGATTTTTTTCATGGGTAATTAATAAATTCTTGGGAAAAATTTCAGGGAAAGTGAGTAAATTATAGGTGGCGAAAAATATAAGCCTTTATGTATATGGCCTTCGGAACGATTTACATCGTTGTAAATCGCATCACATTATGGAACGGCATTTTGACGCCCCAATATTTTTGAGGCCCCGGGCAAAAGTCGGGTTCGCCCCCCACTAAAGGAGCCTCTGTGCATAGCACAAACAAGACGTAGTTGATTGGCCATAATATTACCTAGTTACTTAAACTAACTACTACGTACTTAGAAGATTAATATTACGTACCATGCAAACTACTACTATATTTATGTAAACCAAAACACTTTGCTGTTAGTATAATGAATGTTTGTTTAAGGATAGGTGAATTTTATTAATAATAAAACACTGGGAATTTAACATTATTGGGCTAGCAATTAGAAGTAGAAAGTGTAGTAATGGTTTAGGATAGCATATTCATATTAAATGAGACATCTAGTCCTCAATTCTAGGCCACTTAACTGATTTGATGAATTTGCTAGGATACTACATATAATACGACATGACTTTACATTACTTTATAATAGGACTATATAGTCCAATGCTAAAATTAATCTAGGCTTGTTCTAGGCTCAAGTAATTAAACGGTACCAAAAATACCAAATTCTAAAGGGGGATTAAGGAAAATTCAAAATATAGGAGGAATCAAAGAGAAATTTAGACAGTTTAATTTAAGGTGAAGGTAACTAACTATAAACCACGTTTATTTTGACTTGTATGGCCAATTATATTGGCAGTTTAGCAATTTGACAGGTACTTATGATTGAATTAAAGGAAAATATCAAAAAATGGTAAGTATAATAAAGAAATTGCAAAACTCAGCAAGTATGTAAAAGCCTGGATTACATGAACACTGTCCCGGAAGCGTTCAACTGCGTGTCCCGATATTCCATCACACTATTTACTATAACAAGCTTGTTCAATGAGTTCTTTCCACGAATATGCCATTGGATACAATGAGATATACATTTATAGACCATATTATTGACTGATGAACTGGACGACATTTCTTTTTTTTCTTTCAGTATTACTCCTCATTCTCATGTCAAGTAATTCGCCAATTTCTAAAACTTCTGTCAGAAAAGCGTAATTTCGAATTTTCATTTGAACTAATTCCTTTCTTAAATGAGTCCAACTCCAGCGCCATATGCCCAGTTGTATAGTTTCTCTTCGAAAATTCAACATGTCGTGCTTGGTCACAATATAGAGCCGAGCAAGATTGACAACATCTAAATATCTATATTTCTAAAACTAAAATTAATTTTCTGTTTCAATTTCAACCATTACAATCAATAAGACCATTGTACAGAAACGATATTTAACTATTCATCTAGAAAAATAGTTTCCTACCAAGTTCTGGCAATTGTGATACACTTATTCGTAATTATTCAATTTTGCATTGTTTTAACAGTAAAAAGTACAAAATAATTTTTTTATTGAAGTTTATAAATCGTTCGACATGGGTAACAAAGAAACTCTGACCAGTTTACTATTTGCTTGTTTCTGCGTGCTACTGCTACCTTCATTCTCCAACGGAGGAAAACTGACAAAGTTAGTGGAATTGGAAGGAGATTGCTACGTCAATGTAATCCTATTCAATTTGGATAGAAAGGACGATATTTCCTCAGCATATGTGGAGCAACTAGCTGAAATAGAAATTCCTCACACGATAACACGATACGATAGTTTTGAAGAGAAATGGACAAAGTTATTGTGCTGTGAAAGAGGAGATGGACCTATGGACAGGCGAGCCTATCTAAGATTCCCCATGTGGTCACGGACGCAGTGCATTTGCATTCAAGAAGAACTCTCCAGTAAAAAAGAAGGGAACTTTACTTTTCCTGGTTTCGCAGAGGCCCCTAAACTCAACTGTTTGTCCAGTATCGCTCTGAACTTGGATATGGCCAAGAGACCCCAAGTGATGTTCCTACAATTAATAGCAAAAAGCTACCTGACCTCAATCTCACTCAAAATGGACATGGATATATTTTCCCCTGAACATAATTACTACCCCTGTGGGGAATGCAGCTCCGTACATATTGTGGCGGATCTGGAAAGCACCCTTGGAGGGCAACTCCTCATGAGGTTTTGGGAACAGTATACTAAACAAGAATTACATGCAAAAAGTTACAGATATCAGTTACCATCATTCAGTGATCCAAATAAACTGAGATTTTACTTCCATTGCATGGATGAGGACAATACCATTTATGTTTTATGCAGAAGATGCGATTCAGCTAACGATGATCCTTGGAATTACAATCTGGATAAGTTATTGTCTACTAGAATGGACATAATGGATAGAAGTACTACAAAAGAAAAACTTGAGAAAACAACAATGCAAATTCTTATGGAAATAATGAAACAGGAGAAATCCTTAGAGATTAGAACGATAGATAGGCTGGAAGTTTTTGATATTTCCAGTTGGTGTCAGGTATCACTAAATCGCCCAATGTTGAGGAAGGACTCTAGGTTTTCGGAGATGTTTCAGCGGTCTATCTATATCTTGAAACTTTTGTTTGCTAGAATGAATAATACTACAATATCTTTGAATCCAAATTGCGACTTGGATTCAAGAAATTTCATCGTATTAGGCGTTGACACAACATCAAATGAAATAATGGACTCTGTTACGGATCTGGAAGGGCCTCGATTTCGATTATTTATAAATCCATTGTATCAAATTGTTCACGCCTACATCCCAACTACGGAGGAGGGATACAACTTTATTTCCTGTAGCGTCTTGAATAAGGACAACTACTACTTTACAGGATATCTGCGTCCTTATCAAATGGAATCCTGGCTGGGAATAATTATTTCTTGCACT
>JAQFYC010007678.1:0-10122 GCA_034694165.1 Tomocerus mixtus
TGAAATCCGTCCAATACTTCGGGCGTTATTTTGTATACGGACAGACGGACAGACGGACGGACTGACTGTACGAAAGCATATTCAGCTTCGCTGGTAATAAACCTAAATTGCTCCGTACTAATTCATACTACCCCAATTAAGTACAGAATTTGATATGATACCGCAAAACGGATTAACAAAGTTTATTGTGCTAAATGGTGTCATTAAACTACCTGTTTTGCTACTGGCAACAGTTTACATGGCATATTAGAAACATATATAGTCCAAAACTATGACAAAATGTCCCCTTGTTTTATATTTGGGGTAAAATGAGATTCATATTTGGATTTCTTAAGTCAAAAAGTTTGCCAACCATACAACGATGCCCCACGCCATATTATGCCCCTATGAAAAAAGATAAGAGGGCGTAATCATAACTCTATGGGGGTGTACCTAAATATAATGTAATGAATACATCAAGTTGCATGATACCAGTCAGTGGAGTTAAAATTAAAGGATGACAGTTGGTATGATTTAATATTTACTTGCTTAGTTTGCTTGCCCATATACTGCTATTGTGGTAGAATAAAAAAAATTCCGAGGTCCTGAAATAGTTTCTCGACATTTCTGCCTTTAAAATACAAACCACCTTTCAGTATAATACCAAAGCGTAAATGTAAAATCCTTAAAATATCAGTAGAGGTATTAATATAATCAGGTACGCATCCGGGTAGATATTATAGTATGTAGATAGTAGCTATGGGTACCGCTATTAGATACTTCTATTTTACGAAATGCATTGAGTATGAAGTGTGTTGTGAAAGATTTTGACATTATTTAATTTCTGACTGACGTCAGCACTCAGCAAAGAATATTGTGATAACATTAAATATCCTGTGCGTGGTTCATACAGATTGGATACATTTCACATAATATTTTTCTAAAGATTTAATTTTACAGCCATATTAGGTGATCATTTCATATAAATATAGACAACATTGTTATACAAATCAATCTTTCTTCAGCAACACGTATAACTTAACTCAAACTCAAGAAATTAAATCGAACAAGTCACTTAGATTTTAGATTTGACTTCAGTTTGCAACTTGCAACTTCGTGAACTTGTTCGTCAACAACCAATTTCACTTTTTCAAATGTCGGGTTTTGCAAATCATTGTGAGTTTGAAGATGGCTCTTTAATCTACCAGATTGCGAAAACCTTTTCCCACAAATGTCACATTCAAAAGGCTTTTCTCCAGTGTGAATGCGAAGATGAACCTTCAGACTGCCCGTTTCCAAAAAACTTTTCCCACAAATGTCACATTCAAAAGGCTTCTCTCCCGTGTGGACGCGAAGGTGATACTTTAGATTACCTGATTGCGTATATCCCTTCCCGCAAATTTGACACTCAAAAAGCTTCTCTGACTTCTCTCCAGTGTGAGTACGAAGATGGGTTTTAAGGCTCCCCGATTCTGAAAATGCTTTTCCACAAATGTCACATTCAAAAGGCTTCTCTCCTGTGTGAACACGGAGATGTTTTTTTAGGCTGTCAGACTGCGTAAAACCTTTTCCACAAATTTCGCACTCGTAAGGCTTCTCCCCAGTGTGAGTGAAAAGATGTTTTTTAAGACTGCAAGATTCCGCGAACTTTTTCTCACAAATTTCGCACTTGTAAGGCTTCTCTCCTGTGTGAGTTAGAAGATGACGCTTTAGTCTATCCGATTCCAAAAAGCCTTTCCCACATATTTCGCACTTATAAGGCTTCTCCCCAGTGTGTCCGCGAAGATGACTTTTTAGTTTACCCGATTGCGAAAAAACTTTCCCACATATTTCGCAATTGTAAGGCTTCTCCCCAGTGTGAGTTAGAAGATGACGCTTTAGGCTGCATGATTGCGAAAATGCGTTCCCACAAATTTCGCACTCAAAAGACCCAGTGTGAGTAAGAACGTGAATATTTAAATATCTCGCATCTAAAAATGTTTTCTCACAAATGTCGCATGAAAATATCCGCCTCGAAGCATTATGAATATTTTGATGTCGCTTTAAACGGTTAAGTGTAGGAAATCCTTTTCCACAAACGTCACATATAAAAGGCTTCTCCCCAGTGTGAGTTTGAAGATGAGTCTTTAGACTACTAGATTGCGTAAATGCGTTTCCACAAATGTCGCACTTAAAAGGATTCTCCCCAGTGTGGGTAATAAGGACGTGATCCTTTAATCTGTCCGCACTTAAAAATGTTTTCTCACAAATGTCACAGGAAAACGTCCGCCTCGAAGCATTATGGATATTTTGATGTCGCTTTAAACGTTGGGATGTGGCAAATCCTTTTCCACAAACGTCACAATTCGTAGATATGCTTTTCTTTTTTGATTTTTCGTCTTTCCCAACAGAATCGACTGCGTTTGAAAGAAATTCCCCATCATTGCTGCGAGATGAAATCTGCAAATCTCCTGCTATGACTTCGATACCTGAATTAAACTCTTCAATGTTGAAAATTTTGTCATTGTCATCAACCACATTATCGCTTTTAATCAATATTTCAGAACCATTACTAACATCCACGATATCGTCCTCCAAAGTTGTACCTAAAATGTATCATAAATATATTTTGTAAAAGTATGTAGGTTTCTACAAAATATAAGTTTAGGTAAGGAATTGATTAATGTCACTTACCAAATTGAATTCCACTTTGGGGACCACGGGAGTCAGATGGACTGCGGTGTAATTCTAAAGAATCAGCTTCCATTCCAGAACCACAACTATTGAATTGAATTTCGTTTATTGTGTCAAAGCAGATGAATACAAGTACTGGTTTTCAAATAGTAGACAATGAAAATGTCGATGTTCACAAATATTTTATTCCTACATCCTAGAGCAAGCCGAATCGATATCTAAATAAATCAGAGCAGATTTTTACCTCGTAGCTATAATGACCTTATTTAGCTTATTTTTGAAACATCTAACTATCTTCCAGAGCACCTTCTTCTTTCACTTCTGCGGGAAAAGTGACATATTTGGCATTAATATCTAAACGAAGTAATAATTAGGTATTTATAAAAATGTAACGTAGAAATACTACGTTAAACAACATAAAAAGCGTTAAAATATAACAATATAGTAGGCAGTACATAGTAGTGTTAATCAGCTGAACCAAGTTTTTCATCTCGACTTACCAGATTCAGAATTCCTAATGTTGAATTTCGGATCTTATGATCTCTGACGTTCTATTTGTTGTGTTTTTTGAAATTGTACAACATGACTAAAAACGTCTGGTTCTTAGTCCTTTAAATATATAATATGCTTTGGAATTAGCTTGGAATGCTGTGCTGCTTTAGTTCAATCAATTTCAAACGAAACTACAGCAATAGTACAGTTATGACACTAAATAGATCAGCAAACGCTAATAAATAAGTAATTAAAGTTAAATTGAATTGCAATAGCAATCAGAGTGAACAATTGTGTTTACAATTTAAAGAAAGAAGATGTACCTACTAATATTTTGAGCTGTGAGAATTCCCAGCCTTTTTTGTTGATTTCCAGTCGCAGCTTCCAGATTATTGAAGAGCTTGTCTCATCTACAGTTTTACTCCGTCTGTCTGTCTGGATGTACGTGTACGGCTGGGGTCGGTGTAACTCAAAACGGTGTGCGATATCGACTTCAGGGTAGCCTATTAAGGTTCCTCCGGTGAATAATGGTGTCAATCCGACCACCCCCTAGGAGAAATGACCTCGCCCCTCAATTTTTGAACTTGCAACATTTGGCAAATGAGGTATCGTACGAAAGCTTATGACCTCAAGAATCCAACTATGTAACAATGAGGTCAATCGGTCAACGGGTCAGCTTGAACATCAATTAACACGTACAAAGCAATCACTCAATACACTAAATACATTACAATCAGTGGCGAAACTATAAATTTCGAGCCCGAAGGCAAAATTTAGTACTGGGCCCTACTTTACAAATATTTCCTGGCAAAAATTCATGGTAGCCAGCCTAGTTATGGCAAGTGAATATTTTATAGGGAAAATGTATTAAATGGTTTGCATGTAAACATGAATTCTACGTGAAGTGAATAATTTATTATGCCAATATCATTTTCCTGGCGGTTGATTTATTTCATGGGTAATAAATAAATTCTTGGTAAAAATTCCAGGCAAAGAACACAAATTATCGGTGCCGACTTTGGTTTCAATGGGCTGGCCGAAGGGAGGCAAATCTGCTGAACAGCGACACTTAAAGTGGAAGATCTTCAAAGATTTTGTTCATTCCGAATGGACAGTATGGAAGCTCACTTTTAAGGACAATGATTTTCTCACTTCTGAGTGCGCATGTCCATCTTACCAAAAGATGATAATTTGTAAACATATCATTGGTATTGCGGCCATGAGAAAACTGTTACACTTCCCTCCTGCTGTTGTTAGCTTGTATCCGAATTTTTGCTATACGTTTTCAGAAACTATAACGACGCGATAAGACTTATATTGCAAAATCTACCACTTAACACGCTAGGGTTCTACACTATGACCCCTGGCCAGGGAATGAAAAAAGGTATTACGCCAAAATACATAAAATAGCATTGGCATTACAGTATCTGCAGTTTATTGGTATTTTGATACTACATCAGCTAAATAGTAATTATAGCAATTAAATATGAGTAATTAAGAAAATGGTAGAGATACAGATTTTATTTTACTACAACACTACAATGCAATGTTTATATTTAGGGCTTCAATTTGGTATGGATTTTTACTGTCGATTTGTAAAACTCTTTGTCGAGTAATATTGTACAAACGCCTGCAAACGGCACACCTGTTCCTTCAAGGCACAATTAATAGACCCGTGCGGTGGCTTTAATGGGAGAAACGGAATCCAAGTGGTGACTGCTTGGACGGAATTTTTTTAAAGCTGACAAGTATAATTTGCAAAACTCAAAATCATATATAAAACATGTAATGGGCGCGGATGGCGATTTATTTCTCAATAACTTACATTAACCAAACAATTTTCTTTTGCCAGTATTTCATATAATGTTACGTACAAGAGTTAGGTTTAACCAAATACAATGGTTTGTCTTATGTTATATTCGTAAGCATTGTATAAATTACCTAATTTACGTGGGATATTTACGTATATAAAATAAAATGGATTTATAATAAATATATTCAAATACCTCAACATCTTATATTATCGTCAACTGTGGGGCTTTCATGATATGTGTAAGTATATATGTATGTATAGATGCTGGGATCAGATTGAGAAAAGTAAATGGCATACTGATTTAACCCGTTCATTAATAGTGATGCATGTTATTATATATTAATTGACATTAAAGCTGTAATTGTATAATTCAAAATATAAAACCAAATAGTAAATAAGGTTGTCCTACTGGCAGAAAAGAATGGTCCGACTGAAATCTTTAAAGGTCTGAGGTGTCTCAGCTCCCGTGTCTGAAATTCGTTTAACAGTTCACCCTGCCACATCCTTATAAATTCTGATGAGAATTCGTTCACATTTGCACAAGTAGGAATCACAAACCATAAAATAAACAACGACATTAAAGCTCCATGAATTGGACCAATCAAATACAAAAGTAATCCAAGTTTCGAGAAAAGCCGTAACGCAGAGAAAGTGCAGGAAATCGTACCTAGTACTAAAGCTCCTATCGAAATTGGTGTAATAATTCTAGTTAATCTCATACACATAATGTTAAGAATCATTAAACTAATGTACCACTTTTTGGCTTTAGAGAAATTGTTAGCTGTCTCCGTACTCACACTACTGTAACTCTTAACACTATAACACTTTAACTGTAAGTTATTTAGGCTTTTAAGCCATTTGGTTGTCGTATGAATATACAATACGAAAATAATTAATACTGTTAGCATTGAAAGCAGTACGTGTGACATAAAGAGCATAGTAATGACAAATATAATAATTAAAATTATAAATTGTTCACGATAGTGAAAAATACTAATTCCATAAATAGGATGGAGATCCAGGAAGATTAATAGAAATGATGCTTGAGGCAAAAACAAATAAAATAGGCCTAAAAATTTGTACATGTAACAAAATGTATCCAATATCTTGTTGTCTTCCTTGGAGGTGTCTGTAGGAAATTCCCCTAAAGACCAAAATGATTAATACTATTTTTTGTACGTATAAACCACATAACACAAAATCTTATATTGTAACTTTACTGTTAGGAGAATAGGCTAATAATTAATTACTGTGATACAAGTCGTCTAATTGCATTAGGTTGGTTAACAGGGATGTGAAATCAGTGACGTAGTAAAGAGTAGAACTGTAGGCCACAAATCCAAAGACTCCAAACAATAGGAAGGTGATGTTCAAGAACAAATCAGTGATGGTGATGAAGGGTTTCTTTATGAAAATCTGTGCCAATAAAATTCCAGCTAAGTATAGAACGTGGAATAAAAACGTAATCAAACCGATGTAGACGGAAATTAATTTCGATTTTTGAGTTGTTGGAGTTGCAATTCGCGATTTTTGATCGTATTCCACGAACCCGGTTTTCAAAAAATTGCAAATATCAAAATAAAAACCAATACATGACCGCAACTTCTTCGAAGTCATTCTCCTGATAATATTTCCTATTATTTTTTAGCCTGATAATAAGTAAGCAGTTGTGACTATATATTTGTGCCTTTAGAATCGTAGTGTTTCTTCTTTTACTTTTAGAATATCGAATTAGAGGTAAGTGCTTGAAAAACCATAACACTTCTGTAAAATGCTTCCAAGGTAGCATGAATTTTACTCAATTGGACATCAAAAAATGTTGGAACCTGGGAACAAGGAATTCCAAAATATGTAATTTAAAACTGAAGCATGAAGCGTAAACAATGTAGTGGGGAGTGTGAAAATACATTACAACAGAAAAAAGGTGGAATAAATGCCTGCTTTTTTGTTTGTGTGATATCGCTAAAAGTAACAGGAGCACAACAAGAAGTTTAAGTAAAATGATTTTCAAATGTCTGTTGTAGCATAATCCTACGAAAATAAATAAATTGCCACGTAAACCGGTTTTGCTCAATTTATTTGCATAAATGTATAGTTTTGTAATATACTTATAGTATTTAAATAATATACTATTAAAGCTCATTAGGAAATTTTTGGAAACAGCTCCCAACGTAAAAGTATGACGTCCAATCCTAAACCAATTCAATTACCGTATTTTCTCTAATTGCCGCCCACGGGCGCTTAACCAAATTGGATGATTTAGGAGGGGGCGCTTATTAAAGAGGGGGGGGGGGGCTTATTTATTATTTTAAATTGGACATAGTATATTTATACTAATATATATTATGCCTATTCAAAATCCATTACTTTACTATTTCGCCGAAGATGCAGGAAAAGGAATATGGTAAAATGACAATCTCCAAGTAATGATTTTTTAATTATTATTTTACCTTACAAGAAAAGGAATATGGCAAAATGACAATTTCCACTAATCATTTTTAGACCGCCCGAGTGTGCGAGGCTGGCATTTTTTAATTTTCATTTTACCGAAGATGCAGAAAAAAGAACATGGCAGAATGATAATCTATGACTCAAAATGTTTTTATTATTTTACCGAAGATGCAGGAAAAATAATAAAGCAAACAATCTCCAATTTAATAAGTATGATTTAACATATTCAATTCTTTCGTTAATTAAATATCTCCTAAATGACAATTGACAGTAAAACTAAAATGAGATTTATATTTGGATTCCCTACATTAACAGCTTTCCAACGATAAATAAGTGGTCGTGTCCATAACTCCATAGGGGTGTGGCCGTAAGGAATTAATCAGTAGTTCGTTAGAGCACCTAATCTATCCAATTTTTAAAACTAAACTCAAAATACTATGTAATGGATTCATCAAATTGCATTATACATGTCAATGGAATTAAAATTAAAGGATTACAGTTGAAATGATTTAATATTTACTCGTTCAGTATATTTTACTTGCCCGTATACTGCTACTGTGGCAGAATAAAAAAATTCCCGAAGTCCTGAAATAGTTTCTCGACATTTCGGTCTTTGTAAACCAACCTTCAGTATAATGCCAAAAGCGTAAATATAAAATCCATAAAAGAGTAAAGTTTATCAGTATAATACGTTCGCATTCGGGCAGATATATTTGTAGATAGTTATGTACCTCTATTAGTTATTTCTGTTCTACGAAATGAGTTGAGTGAAGTGTGTTGTGAAAGGTTGACCTACAAATAAGTACCCGCATTAATCTTGACATTATTATTTAATTTCTGACTGACGTCAGCACTCAACAAAGAATATGATAATATTATCCTATCCTAAGTTGTTAGCCCAGAGATGAAAGAGTAGAAGCAGTAAAATACATTTGCGCTTAGTATTGGGAACAGAATTCCTGCATTCCTGAGGAGAGGTATTCTCTAACGTGATTAATCAATTTTTGGGCGATGGGACCCATAAGTTTTGTCTAAGAGCTATTCAGTAACTTTCGTCCTAAGTGACAGAAAAATATAAGGAAGTTAGTGAATAGGTTTAAGACAAAAAACTGACTTAAGTGATGCTTATCTCGTTTTTTCTCACTTAAGCCAAAATTCTTATTCGGTAAAGTTAGTGAATCGCAGCGGCTTGCTTAAGTCTAAATATTTAAGTGAAAAGTTAGGGCACCTCTTACCTACCCTAACTCTTGCTTATCTATACCTTACCCAACACGAATACACACTGAACGTGGAAACGAGCAACAATATTGGTAAGTGTCAACAATTAACTAATTAAAACTAACAATAAGTATCATATGCTCGCAGTGGCTATCAAAGTGTTGTTATTAGAATATCGTTCATTTTATAATGTACATACAGGGACCGTGATGAAAACCCAAATTGGTGTTGCAATAAGGAAGTAAGCCAGCAGTTAGAAAAATTAACAATAACTGATGATCATAATAATTTTATCCTAATCGCCTATGGCCAGTATGTATTCTTTATTGTTCATTTTTATTATGTATATAGGAACTGCAGTTGTAGCCAGCAGTAAAATATTGAACAAGAGGACCGTGATAACCCCAAACGAATGTTGTGGCAGCTCCGGTGGTACAAAACTATCTACAGAAAGTGGGTTTAAAATTGTCATCAACTAGTATCTAGGTAAATAATTATAACTAACGATTGGTGATGATCATTATAATTTTATCCTAATGACCATGGCCAGGCAAATGTATAGTTATTTATTCAATTTTATTATGTATACAGAAACTGCAGTCGTAGCCAGCAGTAAAATTTTGAACAAAAGGACCGTGATAACCCCAAACTGATGTGGCAGCTCCGGACCAAAATTACCTACTGAAGGTGGATTTAAAATTGCTATTACCTATCTAGGTAAATAACTCTTACTTACGATTACTTACTATAATAATTTTAAAACAATAGTGACCAACCTGTGTAAATGACACTAATATCTCCTAAATGGTTTCCTTGTAGAAATTGTTCGGTACGATGGCTGTCCCGCTTTATGTCTTACGTAATGAACAAGAACGAGTATACAGAAACAGAAAGCGTCTAAATCAGTTAAGTCAGTTTGAAATACGGAAGACATTCGGAATGGATTATATTGGTGCAAGGGAGCTTATGCACACATTCGAACCGTATCTCGGAGGCATTCGGTCAACAGCAATACCTGTCGAAACAAAAGTAATGACTTTCGTCTCCTATCTTCGATCTGGGAGCTTTCAATGGGTCTTAGGCAATATGACAGAAACTTCCCAAGCCAGTGTTTCACGCATAATTACTGAAACTGTCGACATCACAATAGAGAGACTGGCAAAGAAAATGATAAGATTTCCCCAAACAGAAGAAGAACGCCGTTTAAATACCCAGGGATTCTATTCCATGGCTAGACTACCAAATGTAATTGGAGTGCTTGATGGAACCCATATTGGCATGATAGGCCCTCAATATTACAGCAAGTGAACTTGATGGTGAAACAGGTAGATTCTTTAGACCAGCAAAATGACATACTAAAAAACATTTGGTTGGCTTTGAAACAAAGAAACGAAATAGAAGAAGAAAAGCTAAAATTGTTGCGCTGTAAATGTTTACCAAACGACTTGGATTAACTAAGCTCACTCACATTCAAATGCAACATAATCAAAATATAT
>JAQFYC010007679.1:0-10120 GCA_034694165.1 Tomocerus mixtus
GACAAGTAGGATATAAACCATTCAGGATTTATAGCATACCACTTTAATTTTTCAGCTAAAAAGGTCCTTATTATGGTACTGTATGATATATTAAGAAATAGGGTAATAGGACAAAATGTGGGGAAAATGAGGTCACGTGAAGCTCAGTACTACTGAGCTAAAACGTTTTTCACATGGGTTTCCCCTGATGGGAGGGGAAATGCATACGTATTCGGGGAAAACCTAATGAGTAAAGTCGCAATAACTGTATACTTTCACGCAAAATGCACTTTAATGCTTCCCTGGCTCAGTAAAGGGCTTTTAAGTAATACTACCCCATTGTTCCTACATACCTGTGCACACCCTTTACTTCTTCCGGTGATTACTACACTGAGTTAACTAATTACTGCTCAGATTGCTAATTAAATAGGAAAGGTCTAACCCTGATTTGATTTGAATGAATGATTAGTGTGTCTAAATAAAAAATGTTTTTGAATATTCAGCTCCGTCGCCCGAAGCTGGACGAAACCTCTTTCAACGGGAATGGAGCTGGAGACGCCACTCGTCCGTCCAGTGACCCGAATACACAGTCGCTTCCTCCTCTTCCAGCTCCGCAGTCGCCTCCACCGCCTCCAGTTCCCGGACCCCCTATATTAAATAAATACGAATTAGCAGCTAACAAAATAGAAGATTTTACTTCAGCCATAATCCCTACTCTTTTTGTTGTATTCAATTTCATCTATTGGCCTTGGCTTATTGAAAGTGCCCATTACTATAGTCATGAAAAAACAAAAACAATTCATGGCTCCATTTGATTGAGCTTTCTGTAATTAATTATGTGAATATGAATATCAGCCAATTTCTTCTATTTACATTACTGATGATCATATTCTAACTTTACGAAGGTATCTATTTAAATATAAAGATTACAATAAGTATAAGTATATGAAGTATAGGAATCTGTATGCCAGTATAGGAAATGATTCTGTTGCAATGTATACTCAAGTCAAAGGAGACAATAGATCATTTAAAACATATTACAAAGAGTAAGTGGACTATACTCTGAAGAAATGAATGCTAAACGAAATTCTGTAACAAAGTATACGTACATAATAATATGCAACACGAAAATTAAAGGGTTGCAAGAAAAATGAAGTTGCATGAATGTATGTACTAATTAGTATAGAAATAAATAGATCTGTATATTTCGTATGTAATTCTTGTATGTTAATGTGTATCTAATTGTTACAACAAAATGTTATCTCTGTGTTAATGAAAATGTAGCGGTGAGCAGTCTATTTAGTTACTGAGAATGTGTCATTGTGTAAAACTTACAAACAAAGTGTATGATTTTTTGAATAAGATGATGCCATATTTTGATGTGAGAAAATTTTAGTTGTTGAGTTTTGTTTTTACTTAATGATGTAAATTGTGCTCCATAACATATTTTGACATGGTGTAACTACTGTCAACTATCAGTTTTAGCGTCGTAAAAAGATTTTGCGCGTATATATGTACAGATGCGTCATTTATCTTTGGAAATTCACAACTTCTTTCCTAAGCGTTCAACAAGGGGTAATGTTAATCGATGAAATACTAGTTTTGTTGGTGAGTCTGTATTCTTTTGGTATGTAGAATATTGAACTAAACTAAATGCTAAATAATGCATAGCCCCTAAATAATAAATTAGGTTATAGTATTAGCTACCTCTAAAAATCATGTCCAATCCAACAAGTTGGCTAAAAAGTTGGCCAAAAGTAGAGGACTGCTAATAAATTCATAGAAATTCCGTCATAAGTTTTTAAGGAAAGAGCATAACAGTCCTTTAGCCCATAATATTTATATATTTGAAGAGTACGTACTACGTACATGTACACAGATTCCAGTCCAGTGCTTACTATTTACTTAAGAAAGCCGAAATCATGAAGTAAATTAAATAAACCAAAAATGGGGAAATCAACAACCTTACCAGAGAAAAGTATAAATTCTAAATACAACTATAATATGTAACAAGGAAAGAAAAGGTTAAAGGTAAAGACAAAGGAAATCAGACAAACCATAACCCGTAATATTTAATATCTGTGCAAACGAAAGAATGCTCAATCTACGTAAGTTAAGTACTAACCTTACTACATACATAGGTAGTAAGTATTCTAAATCATAACATGTTTTCTACGTAAGTATATCAATAAAACCGGATTCTGAAACAGTTTCCCCCTCCCCTTTTCCATTAACTGAAATTGGAGCTTACGTATATTATAAAATGGGATGGGGAACTATATCACTTCGGCATACATACATTCTAATAGAAGAAGGATGAAACGAATGGCCCACTAAATGACCAATGAACGCAAAAGACAATTGGGGAGCAAAGAAATCTTATATTAAATAACATAATACATGTAGGCTTAATTCCAATAATATTAAGTAAAATGTCCGAAGTGACGTATGCAGACTATTCGTCTCTACTGGAAAAATTGCATATTAATAATTTATGAGTTAGCTCTACATTGTAATTAGTTTTAATACATATTTAAGTAGAGTTTCATACATAACCTACGTTCTCAGTAGTTCTCAGTACAAAAGAATAGTTATTCTGGTTAATAATCCCTTACATGAATCCAAAATGAATTGGTCAATTGGAATCGAATAAAACCTATTAGATTGATATAATATTAAAAGCTTTTACAAACGCTGCTAATATATCATATATATTTTTTGCCAATGCCTACATAAGTCATAAGAAACCCTTATACCCTTAAACTATAGCATATCAACATTTTTAATGTCACCGAATCCGTTAAGTAAATATACCGGTGCCGATTCGTTGTCACGGGATAAATTATATCGTTGAACAAGACGAAGCAGTGTCACAGTCACGGAATGCGGTTTCTTGGGTGAACTAAGCAAAGCAACATCGTTGTCACGATTTTTGCTGTTAAATATTTCTATAAGCTTTATTATAAGTCGTTGCTGTGAATGAGCTTGAAATTGAGTATATAAATATATAAAAACAAATACCATCTCCCAATAAAAATTGTTTGCTTAATCCAATTAAATATGCAGTAACATTAAGCCTTTAGTGTTTGTCTTGTCTTGTGAAAATATCTTAATTAAATAATCATGCACTTATATAGGTACAGTAACATACCAAGGTTTCCGTACATAAAAATAAATAATGACTCAGTATTTTCAATTCCATGCGTAAAAAGGTGCAAAAAGCCATTTCAGATGAAAAAATAAAGAAATCATAAAACAAGAAGCATCGATGGTACGGAGATGTAGTTTTAGGTTTGTTTAATCACAACAACAATGAGTGAGTCATTTTATTCGTTTAAAAGTTATTGTAAACGATAACTTATACATAATTGTATATATATTATAATAGCATATCAATCAGTATCAGTAATATTGGTTTACAAAATGGGTTTGTTGTTTGTTGTGTCCATGTCCTGCTTTACATTACGTAACATACGGTAGAAGACTTGGCTTAGCTTGGCATTCGCACCGAGGTTATTTGAATCATTTGATTCGAGAGAAATATTATATTACGATTCTAGCTATAAGTATCATGGTACGGTATAATATAATAATTCGAAAATGGGATCACCTTCTAAAACCCACTTATGCTTATGTATAGAAACGTTTTAAGTTAATTATATACAAAGTAATAAGTAATATTATCTTTTCGTTACCTTAAACATTTTTAAAATTAAGATTAGTTTGGCTAAAATGAGTACAAATCTGCCCTGTACTGCAAACCATTAAAATTTGGACAAATTACCTTAAACTATTAAATAAATAAGTCTAACTGCTAAGTACTTAAATACATACGGTTAAAAATACGAAATACAATGTGAAAAATGGTTAATACATTTAGCTGATTTGTTTCTTTTGGATTCAATAGTATTTACAAAAAGGTTAATATAATTAGTTATGCTTTATGCATGTGGGTGTATTGTAATTGTATTTTAGCCTTCAGCTTCTTCGGTATCATAAAGCAAAAACAAACACTCGGTATTTACTGCCAACAAAATTACATACATGAACATCATTCCTGATTTTTTAGCAGTTCAATTCCAAAACTGTAGAAACATACATACATAATAGCGTACGTCTTAATATGGAGTATGGAATGACATGTGTGTACTTTTTTGTTAAATAATTATTATTAGTCCCACTAGTAATTTCCTGGTCTGCTTTTTAACCCTTTTTATGTACGTTATACTTATTCTTTTACCAATAATGTCTTCACTTACCTAAATTATTATTGAGTACAAGCAGGTAAAAGCATTTTATTAGTGTTAGTGTAGTTAAGTATTAAAATTAAGTTGCTTATATACCTTGGTGGTATTGTGTGAGCAATGGGCTGGGCATTCCATATACGTATTGCATTACAATAGTGGAAGGCTATTAATTATAGAAAGGATCAAGATACAGGCAGTGCAATGGTGTCAATAATAATTTATGTATAAATGTCATTTGACTGCTCTTCTGACTCAGAAGTAATAAACTAGATTAAATTTTAATGTGGAAGCATATTTTTTACGACACAAAGAAGAACTTGTCCTTATGTCTGTTCTGTCTTCATTATATGACAATCTTGTTTCTTTAATGACAAAAAGAAGCATTTTACGTATGGTATTGAATTTCAGTATCAATGTCAGTGTATCAGTAAAACAATTAAAATATTAAAATGCAAAGAATAGTTAAAAAACCAAAATTAAGAGCGCATGAGTAGGCTATGTAGTTCAACTTAATTTAAATTAATATTGATTGTTACATAATATACGAACTACAATCGCTAAGCCTCCACGTGCATAAATATTAATTATAGCTACGGTTATGTTTTAAGTGTAAGTATGAATGAATAGTAAAATATGTACTTATAATACATGTACTAATAGTTATCGACACAAAAAGTCATTATATTATTTATGTGTAGATTAACAATCTCTAAGTGTTCAGGTGTGTTATACTTATATGGAAGTTAATGAGCAGTGTACTTAAATGCGTAAGTAATTATATTGCAGTTGTAAAGTGTAAGAATGCCGCACAATCATTAGTAATTAGTACTACTACTCCATGTAATGCATAGGTTTTAATATCTGTTCATTCATTGGCTGGGTATGGGTAGCTAAATATGTATGTCATTAGTGCAGCTTTAATCTTTACTAAATACCGACAAACTTCAGGTAACAATATTTATCATAGCTTTACAAAACTGTTCATTTAGATTAGGATTCTAATCTACTGTAATGTTAGTATGTAGTTAAATAAAGAATAATTAAACATAAGTTAAAGAATAAATAATTAACAAATACGTACAAATATGTAAGCCATTTAGTTTACGTCATTGCGAAAATCTGCTCTAATTCTATTTTGCCATAACCAATAAGCGTGGACAATTAACAAATGAGTAATTTAAACATTAATTGACTATTTTATACATTACGAATTGAGTAGCCTATAAATGTAGAAATTGGCTGTTTAATGTATTAATGTAAGGTGTAAGTATTTAATTAAGATCATTGTGTACTTAAGTTGTAAGTGTAACGCAAATTCTAATATTGCTAGTATTATGAATAAAAATAAATAGTTAACTTAAAATAATAACTTTTTAACTAAATGTGATGTAATAATAAGTATTAGAAATAAATTACTTTATATAAAAAACGAAAAATGTAAAACGTTCACAACTAGCTTTGCGAGAATAATAAAATGGCTGCAGCTGTGATCTGTGATGCATAAATCCTAATCTTTTCCCCGGACATTATTTGGAGGATAGTAATTTTTATAGCTTATAAAGGTATTCTTAAATTTAAAATTACTCTACTGGAAGGATTAATTGCTTGAAAAATGTGAAAAAATTCTAAATAAGATCTTAATTTCATTCAGTTGTAATTTAGCTAGCTGAAGGAAATGAGAAGGTGTCAATTGTACTTATGGTTTAAGGTCAGCACGCAACAGTTTAGTATTACATGCTGCATTACTGCATATTGCGTAATATTTGCTTAACTTATCCTTAGTTTGCAATTTGCAAGATAAAGATAATCGTATTTGGAATATTTTAATTATGTTCATTCGCTTTGATTATTTTCTTTCCTCCTCATCCTGGTGCATTTATATAACTCGTGTTGTATTTGTATTTAGATTGTAGATCTTAATTTCTCTTTGGTGTTTTTATCAAGGTGAACAGTTTTGAGCTGTTTAATGAATTCACGAAAAGGAGATTCACTTTCCTACATAAATATAGGTTTTCTTGGAAGAGAAAGGATATTTTGCGGAGTATAATAATTGTAGTTGAGTATATTTGTAAATCGGAAGATAGAGGAGATTTGAGTTTGCGGTGGATGTCTTATTTAGTTTTAGTTTTGATTTCGTGTAGATCTGGAGCGTCACAGATCATCATCACCAATTCCAGCAAAAGCACTGTTTTCGAGAAATAGATTGTCATTGGAATTGATAATGGAATTCTGTCTGCGTAGACTGTTGTTGGAAGGACGGCGTTTGCTTAAACCTATGCTGGATGGCACATCACATGAGTTATTTCTGGACAAAGAGGAAGTGGGCGTGACGGAGGCGGACGTTGAGCAGCCGTTTGACAAACTACCCGAAGTCGGACTATCGCTGCCCGAGGAGCCGTTCGTCGTCGTACTGCTTACACTACCAAATGATTTCCCTCCACTGACAATATCCTCGTTCAGGGGCACTTGGTCACCATCCCGGCGAATATAATAGAACATCGTTCGCACGGAGCGAACCTGGAAACACAAAAGAAGATCATCATTTATATAGGTAAGAGAATTTATTGCCAATTTGAATTTCTCTTTTCTTAAGGCAACTAGATATCCCAATACAGAAATACTATAGTGAAAGCCTCCCCAGACACCAGAAGGAGTCCCGAATTTTGTTCATTGAAATCTGGTAGCCTTTTAAATGCCAAATGAAAGTGGTTTATTGTTTGGATTTCGTATTTACTTGAGTACCTACCCCAATGAGGGAAGGGTTGGAAGGATGAGATTTTGAGACCATATCAGCTACTAGTTCTTGAAGACAAAGGGCCATTATTACCGATTGCTCTGAGATTACAGTTATCCATTCTAATTTGTCTTTCGACTGGAGATACTCAAAAGATAATTCTGCTTTCACTTCTCCGCTTCGTTCCTTTAAAATTAAAATCATTCATTCATCGTTCCTTTATAGATTACACACAGATTATGCAATAGTCTATAAGGTATGTATGTGTATCATAAATGTAAACTTACGTGGTGTAAAGTAATTCTCCAGCATTTCATTCTGGTTACTTTGAAAACTATTTCTTCTCTTCTGGACGTGATGAATATCAAATCTCTATTACCGATATGAAGCGTTAGCTGAGTAGAAGGTTGAGGATAATCACTAGTGCAGTTTGGAAATTTCATGTAGCCATAAAATTTTAGTCTCCTAGCCGTTCTGACATACTGTAAGAAAGAAATCATAAGATCAGATCATTAATTAGGTTTTTTATTAATTAGTTCAATTTTATATTGCAGAAGTAGTAATCTTGAAAAATTTGTGGAAGATGAGGATGAGTACTTACGTCTTTTTTGTTGCCTTGTGATTGTAATGTCGTAAGTTGCATAAGAATCTCTTTGGGCACAGTTATCCATCCATTTTCAATATCTGAGACAGTTTGGACGTAAACCAAATGAAGACCTGTTCTGTCTTCCACTAAGAGGTCGTCAACAGTCAGGTCCCAAGAACTAAATCAAAAAATAATAAAAGTGGTAATTATATAATACGTACTATATAGCTATGAACTGACCGGTACTCTTCCCAAATATGCACATACATTGCATGTAAAACTTTTGTTCCACAATAATGCAATGGTCATGAATTGCATCTACATAGACATCTACATAGACAACTAGTGACTACTAAAAATACAATTGATGAGCTAAATATTCATAAACATTTAAATTCCCAAAATATTTATTGCTTACAAATTACCATTGCTATTTCAATGGAAAATAAATCCTACCATTTTCGAAGTACAATGCGATGCTCCTCACTAATCCACTTCATTGATATATAAGGAGACTCGTACTCGTCCAATTTACGAAGTGCTTCAAACAAAATAACAAATTAATTAATGTTTGTTTCTAATTTTATTTTGTTTAATACGATTATGAATATTTTACCTATCCACGTTCCATCTACTTCTCCCCGAAATACATAAAGTCCGAAGTATTCGATGAAATCATCCCGAATTTTTAGCTCACGGGCAACAACCTGAAATTTTTATATTCGTTATAAAGAAACATTCTTATTTTTGACATATTTAATATGGAGAAGGATTTTAATTAAAAATCTTAATTTCACAATTCCTACACTAAGCATATATCGCATAGGATATAGTATTCAAAAAAGTTGCTATTCCAACAGTCCCAAATCTAATACCTAAGCTTGCTCCACCATTTCCAGGACTCTAAAAGTACTGTCATCGGAATTCCAAATTCCAGTAATTTACTTATGAGGAAATGTGACAGTTCTGGAATTAGATACTTTTTGAATGACTCAACTCACGAACGATATCATTGTTGGTGCAGGTAATACAAGCTCATAAATAAATGAAGAATGTGAAAGGTACCTTAAGTAATACAGAAGAAGAAGTGTTATTCCATACATCAACGGTCATTTTATGACCATTCGGAAGAAAGACATCGATTGTTCGTTTGGCAATTGGCTCCCCACTCGTTTCGTGCTGGGCCAGGCGGAGAAATCCCGTAAATAACTCCGAAGTGGCCACCTCACTGTTTTGACTAGCTGAAATATTCATTTCATATCAATCAAACACGCATCCTATTTTTATTGGCATGCTATTCCATTTACATAAGCGAATCCTTCTTGTTAAATGGATATGCTCAATCATAAGTAGGTACATTAATTACATAGCTAACCTAGTTGCTATAATATTAGTGCCTTTTCACACTATCCTTTGCTAATACATACGACAATGCAATCTCCACATAAAATTTCCTTATCTAGCATACAGCATCTTTGGTATAAAAGTTCATACATAAATAAATAGTATGTGCAGAACATCTACACCTTAAGCCAATGGTATATAATAAGACATGCAATTATATTTTGCATTGTGCATGTTACCTTCACAAGTGCCAAAAAAAAATATTTGACTGTTAGCGTGTTTGGTAAAAACGTGTCGTTTATATATTTATATTTACATACAATATGTAATTATATTGATTTTATCAACCTTTAGAACTTTAGGGCAATTAACACCTTTTCCAAATACCGGGTAACAAAACATGAAACACAAAGCGAAGCATGTCTATACTCTTCAACATTTGTTATTGGCTTTTTTGGCATCTATTTAGTATTAGTGCTTTAATTTTTGTTTCGTGACAAACTATGTCTATGTCAGCAAGTTTATGTGTGTGCGGTCCATCTCTATGGTTGTGACTTATTGCTATTCAAATAAAATAGGTAGGCAGGCACTAGGCGTATTATTAGGTATTTTCTTTCTTAACATACACAGACATCATTGTCAATTCATTTTACATTGAAAAGTAGTACTGTTTTTCAGTAATCGAGCGAGATACAGTAAATAAGTGAGAATTTTAGTTCCTAAACAATTTCACTAATTTCAGAGTACAATAGGTTATTACTATAATGTTTACAGTATTTTCACACTCTCATTAAAAATATTTTATATTTAAGTATGTACATACTTTTAAGTTTGTTTGTACAATCGTATTATATCTTGTAGACAGATATTATTAGCAATGATCCTCTTATAGCCAGATTTATTGAATAAAAACTATAAACATGGGAATTTTTAGTAAAGAATTCATGCAATGCATACCAGCGAATTAATTACGGCATATTTTGGCTACGACGTAATGACCTTCAATGTGTACGCAAATCGTTAGTTTTAAGGGTTTCAGTATTCATGCAAAAATAGAGACGCAGTTTAGTTAAAGTAGTTATTGTTTAGTTGACTGAAAGTACCGGCAGCAGCTGTCTCATTAATGAACAACAATACAAGCCGAATCGTAATCAAATAAAAAATAAGCATCCGGGCTTGGGTGTCCCATTTTGGGAATTAAATACATAAACTGTGTATTTATCCACAAAC
>JAQFYC010007680.1:0-10119 GCA_034694165.1 Tomocerus mixtus
GTCACGTACTAGCTGTCACGAGCTCTAAGCCGCTCGTAAAAATCTGTATGCCCAGTTATTTATACATCGGCATTTAACCTTTAGCGGGTTGGGTACTGTCATTTAATTTTCGCACAGGGCCTCGCAAATTTCAGGACAGGCACTGGATGTGCTCAATAAAGTCCTAACAGCTGTCCGAAAAGTAAACAACGAGAAGTTGGAATTGTATCATTTTAGCATAAAATTGACAAACCTAAAAGAAGTGGACTTGACCCCATTTGAAGGGGGAACCGTCACGTACATACACTTTGAAAATAATTCCTTACTCTCCAGAGTAGTCGGTCCGAATTCGAGTAAGTGGGTTCCTATTAAAGCGTGGAATCTGTATTGGAATTACATCAATTTCCAGGACGAAGGACTCCAGACCATGCTTAGCTACTTCCAAAATGCTTGAATGATGGAGCTCTCTTTACGTGGGAATAAATTATCGGGCTCTTCGGGCAAGGAATTCCTTCCCGGATTCTCCGACTTGTCAGGGGTCCCTTTTCTGTATCTGAGTTACAATAATTTCAGATCCATTGGGGGTGGGCAGTTTCGGGGGATGAGTAGGCTTTCTATTATCGAGATAGACAACAACGGCCTGAAGGAAATCGGGGAGGATGCATTTCTGATTGATGAACACGAATGTCCCGTATCATATTTATACTTGAGTGACAACAATCTGACTGATGACAGTTTTCATCCTTCCAGTGGAATTTCCAAAACAAATTGGGAAGTCCATATTATCTTGGAGAACAATCTGTTTAAAAGAGTAAGAAAAGACCGGTTTTTGAATTTCCTGGAGACGGATCATAGAAATAGGTTAAATTTTACGGGTGATCCCATTTGGTGTGACCCTGAAATGAAATGGCTGAAAGATCGTCGTGAAGAATTCGAGTGGAGAGTAACTGGACTGAACTGTGTCAACGATCCTGGAAAAACTGCGTTCACTAGTTCTCTCGTGGGTGGTTATTATGGGAATGGAAATACTCTTCAACCGTCCATGGAAATCCTCCTGTGTCTTTTTTGTCTGTGTTTATTTAATGAATAATAAAGGATAGATTATTTATTTTTTATTTTCGTTTAGCGCTACGTTATTTCCTCTTCTTATCATGTCAATCATTTTTATCTAATTACTGTGCTGTAAAGACAATCTAAGTTTTTGAAGAGCCATAAGTGTAGCACCTAAGGTATTGACTGGGGGGAGCTGATGTCTATTCATAGCAGGATTAAGGTTTTAATTATCCCTTCCATATGCGTGTTGGTTTGTTATGAATTTTCATGACAAACCCAGAAGAGCCAAATGAATCCTAATAATCGAAATAGAATTACATATAGCGCGACAAAACACACAACAGACGAGAGAGCATAACAAACTACAAAATCTTCGTCGTAGCTTTATTTACTCTAGTGTAATAAAACATTGCAAAACTGTGTGTAAAAAAGTAGCGGAAGTGAACAGGTGCAAACTGTTAGCATTGAAACTGAACCATTGTGATATAACCTTAAAATAATACAGAGTCTATTTCAGAAACACCGTTCAAATTTCGAGGCATTTGGGCCGGGCGTTCCCATGTCTGGTATGCGAACCGGCCGGCCGAGCCCATCTCTGGTATGAATATGTATTCGGTATAGTGCAAGTTCAATAATGTTTCAATTACATATCCAAAGCAAACAAGGGAATTCTGCAAACATCAAATCTATTGAAATTCTTGTTTGTTTCCACAGACCTACATATTAAGCAGATATGTTCTGTGTTCTCAATAGGCATAAGATAAGATTAACAACAATGCACCGTCTCGTCTCCTCCATATACTATTTGCAAATCGTTCATTTCAGAAAATGCACTGTGCATTTATTTGATAGAATCAAAAGTACATGGCGTAAGTAATATTTGATTATTACTTACTAAGTAAGAATCTAATCTTGGTATTGGGTTTACAGATATATTATAGCAAAGGATTTAGCAATAACGTACAGCCTTGTGATTTAAAGAATCATTTACGCTGAAAATGTCTCGACTAGGTGACAGTGGAATATCGTCCCCGACAGCAATTACAATCTTCATGGAAATATAGTTTTCGGTAACACCAAAGGCAAAAGGTACCACATAAAATTTAATAATAACATAATTATCTCCACTTCATGTTTATATTCTCCTCTCTGAATCCTGAAAATTGTTTACGAAATTGATTTATTGTTGAATTTTAAAATTGAATCGGTATTCAACATTTTTTCGTTTCCCTCATTTTTGGTTTTTATGGAACTGCGTTTTTTCTAGGGCAAAATACCCCAAATCATAATAGTAATCTCATTTTAAAGCCAATTCCTTCAATTTTACAGCTTTCATCTGTCCAAATGTAACAGAGATGTCGCCATGTGATTGCATAATTATTGAGGATGGAGCTGGTTATCCATACGTGGATTGCGTTGGCCCGGATGTGACTCAAGATGTGCTGAATAGAGTCATAACCGCTATACGAAGAGAAAATAATCAGACATTGGGATTGATAGGCTTTAATATCAAATTCACAAGGCTAACCGAGCTGGACTTGACCCCATTTGAAGGTGAAAACTTCCGCGACGAAATATTGCTTGAAAGCAATTTTTTACTCTCCAGAGTATTTGGTCCAGATTTGAATACAACAAACTGGAATCCCATCACTACATATGCCCTAGACTGGACTTACAACAATTTCCAGGACGAAGGCCTCCAGACAGCCCTCAGCTACTTCGTAAGAGCCGAACTTGGCGCGATATATTTGCGTGGGAACAAATTAACGGGTTCCTTGGGTCAGGAATTCCTTCCCGGGTTCTCCGATTTGTCAAACGTTAATTATCTAGATTTGGGTTACAATAATATCCGAGTCTTAGGGGGAGGGCAGTTTAGGGGACTGAGTAGGCTTAGTAGTTTCTATATGAATAATAACAGACTGGAGGAAGTTGGGGACGATGCTTTCCTGATTGATCAACCAAACAATAACCATGGAATATTTGTATACCTCATGAACAACTCCTTGACTGACGAAAGTTTCCATCCTTCCACCGGCATTTCCAACATGACTTTGGCTCAAATGTTTGCAAACAACAACCACTTTACAAAAGTGATAGAAGCCCCGTTTTTGAATTTCCTGGAGATCGATCCTAGAAATTTTATTAGTTTTGCGGGGAATCCTATTTGGTGCAGTCCTGAAATGAAATGGATTAAGGACCGTCGTGAAGAATTCGAAACGCAACTGAGAGGACTGGATTGTATCAACGATCCTGGAGAAACTGTGTATACTAGTTTCCTCGTGGATGGATAAAATACACTTTGATTGACTTGAATAAAGATAATAAAGAATAGTACAGAACATTAAAGGTGTCTTCATAATTACTTCCATGGTTAATGATGTATTTAGGATTAAATCATAAAATCATCTAGTTTGGCATTGACATTATTATTTAATAGTTATATACGCAGCAATGAAGGAATACAAAAAATGACTACTAAGTTAAAATCAAATGATAAAATGAAGCATTGTGGAATTTATTGATGTGCATAGTATGTACAAGTACTAGAATATATTTCTATTGAAAATTCCATTTGCTCTCATTTGGGTGGTATTGGCATCGATCATTGAAACGTTGCCAGATTCTGCTCCGATTTGCTGGAAACATATCTTAAATCAAAAGTGAAGAAGAATTCATGGGTTAAAGGAACAATGAGAAAAACACATCAAAGTACGGAGTTAGTTTTCAACAGATTTGTATACCAGAAAGCTAAACATTTCATTTCATATTAATTTTTAACTTTACGATTATGTAATATTCATATCGAGGGCTAAGGTTCGTAACACGTTAACTGAGATATTAAGTTTGCAGTGTTCCAATGTAGTATATCACCTTTTGAGGGAAATCCCACTTAGTGTTCTCCTGAAATCAAATGGCTCGAGGAACGTAGTGAACAATTCGAACCGAGGTTTACTGGACTCAACTGTGTCTTTAAATTTGACTATATACATATTATTTAGCTTCAGCAGCCCCGTAGCCTGGTTGTGCATTTTAGGCGCACACATAATTTTTACATATTGATTTTGTCTTGCATTTAATAGATGCGTGTAGCAAAGATAAATAAAGTAATTGTCAGTGAATTTTTTCATAACTAAATTAGAATTTATAATAGAATAAAATATCATGCGATTTATTTAAGTGTTTCCAATTATCTGACACCGAAAATGTAGCTACTTACGTGAAAACAATTGAAATATTTAAAATGGTTGACGAAATCACCAAAGTTGTATAATAATATTTATTTCGAACAAAAATAGAACACCATTGACAGTAGCCGTTGGAAAGTCAAAGTTATGTCAAGGATTAACCAGTGTAAATTCAATAATATGCATATTCAATGTTAAAAGTAATAGCGGAATATATTTTTATAACGGATACCTATTTAGTACTTAACATTTGATGACGCACATATATGATTAATGTATGATTTACTCATGTCCGGTTAAATTTTTGTCTAAAGCTTTATTGTGTTCTCGAACATTTCGTTCATATACACAAAGCACGCATTATTGTTACAAATATAAGATTAATTGTTTATTGCAAAGTGATAACAGAATACACAGTTACGAAAATACATCCTGTTATCACGAAAAAACGAAACATTGCGATTACATAAGCAATCCTCGCACAGTCGGGCGCGCTAAAAACGCACATTCATGTCAAATCACACATTTGGTACAAAATGTACCAAACATTTGCTAAAAATGGCAAAATATAGGTTCCCGCATGCTTAGAAACCCGTTACAATAACAAATATAAAACCCTGGTAAATGGAGAAAACTTTTTAATCTGTAAAACAATTATTTTGTACGATTAATAATAAGCTAACAAGTTATGTGTAATGAATGTCAATTAAAGAAGCAAATTAACTAAATCTAATCTACTGTACAAGTTTAGATCGGAGTAAAGATTGAAAATTTTAAGATCATCTTTTATCCAGTTGGTGGTTGGATGAGGCTTACTGGATAGCAACGGCGGAGACGAGAAAAAAGATTGCATAACCGAATGTGGTTGTCATTTGTTGACAACAAATGACAACCACATTCCGTTATGCAATCTTTTGTTGTAAATTGTTGTAAATGAACTATGGTCGTGGATGCACTTGATTTCTCTTCATTTTCCACATCTTTAATGTTGCTTTTTCGAAAAGAGTAGTTTTCAAGTGTCCCATGAAGTTAAATATCTGTAGTATTAATTTGAATGGACCACTTTTGAATATTTCTTTGCCATCCAGATCTCTAATACGCCTAATATATTTAGCAAATCTGAACTTCACCATTAACAGTCGTACACGAATGATATTCCATGCTCGAATGGTGATTTCGGCAAACAAAAGAAAAATAATGATGGCAAATAAAATGGAGTAAATAATGAAAATAGTTCCGATATTTGAATTTGCAAAGTTCAAAGGTCTCGGTCCATCTGTCTTCTCCAAACAATGTGTACATTGTTTAAAGTTTGTCATTTTTGAATACTCCCTCCATTTTTCCAGCAATCCGGAATGAGAAAGTGAATGGATTCTTAGGCTGTGAGCGTCTTTGATGAAGTATGTGTTTACTAAGTATATTTCTAAAGTAATTGTAAATACCGTGTATTTAAAGTTAATTGGATCATCTCCATTTCCAAAATACAATTTTCTTTTCGGGTGGATTCCTTTGTCGTAGTTCCAGTGGGAATCGTTGAGGAATCGATGGAGTTGGGATTGTTTGTCCATGAATACAGAATTGTGGCATTGAGAAATCCATTGGTGAGCAGATATATCCAGCATTTCCGGGGGGAACTCAATTTTGTCCCTAATTGTTAAAGCTTGCTCTTTTGCTTTAATATTTGATATCTGATCGAAGAATTCATCTCCATTTGGGCCATGATAGATCTGGTTAAGAAGCGTGAATAACCAATCTTTACAGAAGTATAATCTGTTGCAAAGTTTCACGGCTTCAATTTGTGTTTCTTTATCTTTTGTGTTGAACGGAATTGGGTCCATGGTCCTACAGTGATCCCAGAATTTGGAGAAAGTCTCTTGCTCTACAACGATTACTTCCGACGTGTTAGTTAGCCGTTTAGTACAAACGTAGAAGTCCAATATAAGATCTGCATATCTCTCACCCAGACTCAGATCATCTAAAGAGACTGTTGGAGTGAATATTCGAACATCTTTTATTTTTGCCAATTCCCGGAAAGAGTCGATTGTCCTCACAGCTCTCGGTTCTGTAAGATCCGTGACAACGACTCCGCTGTAGCAATTCGTAAGGACAATAAATCCCAAGAGAAAGGGACCGAGGGTCAGTTTGATCCAAGGGATCCTGTTTAGGGGTCTGGGCAAGGGATAGCTGATACTTAAGATGTAAGCGTATACAAGAAGTAGGAAGGGGAAAGTGGACCCCCGATCTATCCAGGCCATCCCCTGGAGAAAGGCCGTCACTCCAACAAGGGCCAATAGAATAGCAATCCATGCTGATCTCTGGAATGGTTTAAGATAGCCAAGAAATGAAAGACTTTCGTCCTCGAGGACAACACACGACAGGAAATTGTACTTGTCAGCATCCATAACAATGAGTGTGGATCGAAAAATCTCTTGAAAGTCGGGTGCTCGGCCGTAGACCACTTGGAAAATAATCTTTTCGTCATTCTTCTTCTCTTCAGTTTCGACGTATGCCACCTGCCAAGTGGTGTTATGAAAATTGTGCAGTACGATGCAGAGTAGTGTGTGCTCCATCTCCAATAATTCAAAAAGGGCTGTTTGAAACGCCGTGAGAGAGTAATGGACTGCGTCGTGACAATCGGTATAATATGAAAACCTTTTACTCAAAAGGTGGATAAGTTTCGTCCCCAGTTCTTTCGACCGTAAGGGGATGCCATTTCCTAAATATTCCAACCGATATTCTTTCCCCTCGAATTTTGGACAAATGTAATGGACATCCTCATAATTTTCCTCCACCGACAGCACAAAGAAGACTAGATTATATTCAGATTTTGAAGTGTCCTCTAATGTTAATAGTTTTGCCAGTTGCCTTCCCTCCTCAGTTGCATTTGAACTGAACAGGAGATAAGCTGGACCGAATTGTATATCGACATCCAAACCTATGATGTACTTTGTTGCATATATTGCATCTTTATCCCTTGTATTCAGATCTAGTGCGATGTGAACAATACAAGGAATTCTAGAAAGAGGGCGAAGCGAAGAATCAAACTCCCCTCCTCCGCGATACCAATAAAAAATCCAATGTTCCAATCCTAATGGTACACCATATGGATTGTTACCATTTAAAAACCTGGAAGCCCATATATCATGTGCTTTCTTAAGTGTGTCCACTCTCCACAGGGCATATGGAACTGAAATGTGGGGCAACTCCTCTACCCCGTAGGATATTTTCGTGTCATCGTTTCCGTCGTCGTATAATATTATGTTGAAGTAGCAATCTTCCCCTTCCTCCGCAACAATCCTTTGCAATTTTGATATTCTCGCATCCCCAATCAAAGAAAGTTCAGAGAGAACCAGAAATAAGAAGAAAGAGCTTAATACTGACATCTCAATTTGGTGTTACTTACTGTTTCCAATAAATGTGACTAAATTAAAAATAAATTGACTCTAATAAAAGTAGAAACAAGTATTTAAATTTTCTACAGGTTAATTAATATAGAGATTTAATATCAACTGTTCGTAAAATGTAAAGAATTAGGAATACTAATTGTAAGAATGACAATCCTTCTAAATCGATATAATGCCTATTGCCTACTGAGATTGATTAATATGATAACTTTTCCTACGTATGCTTTTGAATGTTCGACTAGCGGTGTTCACTATAGATTTCACCAAATGTTCATAAAGTATTCACCAACTTATGATATACACTCCGTCACATAAATGCAAACCCTACAAAGCTATGTCGTAGGCACTAAATGATTATCAAGTAGAAAGGTGTACAAATTCGGAAAGAGTCAGATTAGCTGGTGGATTTGTTCTGTCAACGTAAGTATAATCAAATTAAGGAAATTATTACCAAGTAAGTAAAATGGGTTATTACAAATAACTTAATTGTATAGGTTTGAGAATTTTGTCTTGGAAAATTTTTAACACATTATGGCATAATAATTCATTTATAATGTGTAATTCTGATAATTCCTTGGTGACTTTTTCGTTCAATTTGACCGAAAGAGTTCACCTTTTTCCATTTTTCATTCAAACTTGCGGAGTTGTCTAAAGTAGAGTCGTACTACGTTTAAAGAAGAAGCCATGATTAAGTAGACCAAGTAGATTTCAACGAGGCACGAACTCTTTAGTGTGGATCTGGATTAGCAAGCCAACGCAACGGTGTAATTATACTAGTAGGTGGGAAATGTCTTTAAGATAAAAATAAATAAACTGGATACTAACCACTATAAATGACCAGTGAAGGCATTTTTAGTAGAATCTCACATCGCCCCACATAATAAAGTCCGTTTTTGTCAAATCTAACATTGCCCCGTAAAGTTGGGGCGTTGTGAGAAAGTAAAATGTATCCTTGCATTGAAATCCGTTAACAAAGTTCAAAAAGGTTGAACGGTTTAAAAGTTACAAAATATATAAAAATGTAAGATGTATCCCCTGTACCCCTTGGGGTGGTCCGATTTGGACCATTTTCATATTCATCCGTCCTGTTATATCAATGAACATTTATGCCAAGTTTGGTTGAAATCCATCCAATATTTTAAGCGTCATTTTGTATACAGACGGACGGACACTATGAAACCATATCCAGCTTTGCCGGTTATAAAATACCGTGTAGCAATGTTCTCCAAAGAATTATCAGATACCGTCGCCGGGTCAGGTTCTACTAATTTCACCAGTTAGATATATGTATTATAGATGTTAGAAATAACAATATTAGCGTCTGGTAAATTGTAAGACAAATGTCTTAATTGCCTACGACATTCATGTAAACTAAATGATATAGATTCCAAATTCTGGACAATTGTTGATTAAGAAGTCGCCAATGTTTGACACGTTCGTCTCTAAGATGAGCTCTACTTACCTGGACAGTAAACACAAAGTTGTGAATAAATTAATGTGGAATCGTAGTTCACTATTCACTATTTTGGATCACCGAACTGGCATTAAATAAATGAATGTAAGTTATATCAAGGGAAAATATTGACAAATGAAGCGATAAGATAAAATATAGGTTTGCTATCCTGTATGGCATGCCCTCAATACTTACTACTTATACACAACAAATTAAGACAAGAGTGAATTTATGTGTTCCATATTTGTAATCAACATAGTTCAAGGACCATCGAATCGACTCATCGAAAATTAATTAAAAATCCGTTATATTGTACATTGGTTTTGCACTACATAATACAGTTATTTATTGGTTACATTAATAAAATAACCACACCTAATTATTTACTTAAAATAAATTAGACAATTGCTAAAATTAACTTTAATTATTTGTACTCTATATTAATTGTATCAATGTACCCCCAGTTCAACACAAGGTGACATTTATTTCCTGTGTTCTGCTAACTCTCAATCTTGTTTCCGTACTAGTGATAGGAAGAAGTAGAGCTAGAGCGGCAGATGCTACAAATACTTGATTGAAAATCATTTTGTTGGATGGGAATTGCTTAAAAAGGCAATTAATTATGCGGTGTCCTTCTTTCAGCTAAAATGTTCTCGATTTTAGATTATTGTTTTCCAAAAACAGCAACTGTTTTCGACTATTCCGTTCTCCAGGAATAATTTCTTGTAAACTAACCTTTATATAAGGGTGGTGTCCTTATTTAAGTTACTATATTATATAATATATATGTAAAGAATTTCTTAACCCGTCCCGTCATAACGTCAATGCCAATCATAGTCTCAAAACTTGACGATTTTTAGCTCGTACCCGTCTTATATGAAGACGATAATTATCGCCGTACCCTTCGGGCGTGCGATCATTATCGCATATATTTAGTGTGCAATAATAATCGCATATTGTGAACTTCATATCAGAGCTCAGTTTTCTTCAGTTATCCCCCAGTATTTTATTTTTCTAAAAAACTATTACAGCTTTTGACTTCAAA
>JAQFYC010007681.1:0-10118 GCA_034694165.1 Tomocerus mixtus
TCCAAGACTCTAACAGACATTCAGACTATGAACAGTACACCGCTGCACCTCCAAGACTCTAACAGACATTCAGACTAGGAACGGTTCTAGAAGTTAACGGTAAAGCGTTTAGCGTCGTATTAGGCCGGATACAAAGCCTATTTATGTATCTCCGTGGATATTTCGTATTTTAATATTCATTTACGGTATTCAACCAGAATTTATTATTTACGTTATATAGTGGATATTAATGTATTGGATGACAATGACAATGAACAGCATAAAACTATGTATTAAAATGTAACTTTCCATTAAAGTTAGACTGATGTGCATTATCCCCAGGATACATAAAAAGTGTCAGAGTGTCATGTCAGTATGAATAGTTTCATTGCTGCATTGAATGCATAATTAAATAAATCGACATTTTAACCATTACGTAATTCAAGGACACTTAAAAATTACACTTTCTAACTTACTAACTCGATGCTCTTCAAAGATAATATTTTGAAGAGCAAAGTAATAAGTCTGTTAAAGTAGCTGTAGTACTTGATATTATAAATATTAAAAATAAGTCCTACACACAGAAGTGTGAAAACCTACAAAGCTGAAAGGTGCAGGTATACTCTTTCAACGTATTCTAAGAATTTAAAAAATAATTGTGACTGTGGGATAACGATATAATCATCATCATTTATTTTTAATACCTACTATATCACGATTTGCCAAATAGTTTTTAAAACTTGTCAATTTTAGTTATAATAGTTTCATATTTGCTCCTGTGTACATAAATTGTATAGTGACACTTGGTAATTTATAACACTAAACTAAATTCAATAGTAACTCATTCAACGAACTGCAATAAGTACATTATAATATACTTACTATACTTATTATGCTTCTTTTCTTCGTGAAAATTAAGTCGTTTTGCAGTACGTTGGTATAAACCAGAAAACATCAAATCATTTTAATATTTAATTGATTTAATTATGACACATTTAACACCCATATTCCTTAGTTCCGTGTAATATGATTTGGAATCTGTTTGTACTTGGGCTGTTTTGGATGTCAAAACATACAGGTATTTTTGAAATCAAAAAAAAATGTAAAACTGCCAAGCCCCCTGATCAAGCCCGCTCGAGTGAGTGTAATGTTGCACAATAGTTGTAATAAATATTCTCACGAGCAGTAGATTAGTGTTTCTATGGAACAATTAAGTACATTTAGTTTGCTATTTCTATGGAACTATGTACTAACGAAAAGCATGGTGGAACACGTGCCCAAGCTGCACTGATTAAAATGTCCTTATATGAAAATATCATTGTAGCCTGGACATTTCTAAGCAAGGCAGAATAGGGTCACCAGGCAAAGCGAAAAATAGGTTCGGGAGTTGTAGTCAGATTTAGGCTCAAGTTTTAACACATTTTGCGTATGAATGGTGAACCAGGCAATTACGGGTTTGAAAACAATACCCAACGTTAGCCCTTTCTTTCTGTGAGAGGATAGACACAAACACCGTTAAATTAGCCTTACTAGGGGAACCGACATTTAACATGTGGGAACAGGTTGGGATCCTATTATGCCTTGCTTAGAAATGCCCATGCTACCTTTTTAGCATTGAAATATTCCATAGTGATCCATTTGGATTACCAAATTTAAGAGGATCCCCATCGGGATCCAAATTGACCATCAAATGTAAGGGGATTTCCATAGTAATCCATCTTGACTATCAAAAGTAACATGGGCATGTTTGGTATCCGTCTTAACTATTAAATGTTAGAGGATGGTCATATGGTCAACTGACATACATTGCGATTACATACTTAAGCCAGCATCACACACTCGGGCGAGCTAATAATTATGTAATATCAAATACAGTTTCCACTAATCAATGCCTTTAATATTTCAGTTTGTCTGCAAATTGGCGATCTAGAAGAAGTAACCAAACAGCATCAACTTGGTAAATATTTCACTTCTTCCAAATTATTATGTTCTTGGAGTCAATAATATTTTTTGTCAATGTCAATTTTGATATTTCGATAAGGATATCTTCCTTATAAGTTTAGATTTTACTGGGTTTGTCTCCAACTTTGTACGCATATTTTAAATTATATTTCTGGTATAAAAAATGTCCAAATTAAAAATCGTGCAAACATAACTTGAAATAAAACTTCATACATTTTCATAAAGGTTGAAAATAGCTTTATTTATAGTAACAAATACTTGAATACTTGCAGAGCAACAGCGGTGATCAGGATAAATGTCTTATTGATTCTGTTTACTTCTATAGGAAGAACAAACGATCCGTGTCCCTACGCTCCTGCTTTATGGGAGTCGGCCGACTTAGCAAAGAGTGGATTCAGTGTTCAGTTTTCGAGAGCCCCGGTAAGATTTATTGAACTCCAGTACTTTAGTTACGAGGATCAAAAGTTGATCCAAAGTTTCGACCGTCCAATAATCCATCATCTGGAACACGCATATTATCTCTTGGGGGATATTCAAAAAAAAATCTGTCCCAGGGATATGCTTTGCGAAATATATTGCTCTCACTACTGATATATACATTGATATATTACATGTCCATTTAATCCTACTACACTGTGGGGACATTATTGAAACTGAAGAATAGAGGTGATAGGTAAAATAAGTAGCTAGAGATAAGACCAAACCGTTTATTGGATTCTGGGGGAACATTAATTTAGTATAAACTTTTTTCGCATTGAAAAATTATCTGATATTATTCTGATAGCGGAATCCAAAAGTATGGTTGAGCAGCTTTTTTAATGGCCAAGATATCAAATCTGGGACTAAACCCTTGGATGAATATAGTAATTACTTTCTTCTGTTACAGTCCAGTTTCCAGTTCTCTGACCTCAGGGAGTAGGCAATCAATTATTACGAAGAAGTTATCCTACGGAAAATGCTGGCGCCGCCGTTTTACTATTGACATTCGTAGCCATGAAATGTAAAACCTAGTAGTAATTGTAGTAGTAAAACCATCGCATAATTATGGTCAAAATAGTTTTTAATTGCGTATTTTTGCTTAAACTTATGGTGACTACGCTTTTATATGGTCGATTCCCATTTTTATGGTTTTTGGATATTGTTTTGGTAAATGAATAAAGTTATGGTAAAATAAGTTTAAAAAATTATGGCAAAGTAAGTTTAAAAAATTATGGCAAAGTAAGTTTAAAAAATTATGGCAAAGTAAGTCTTTATATTATATTTGAGTTTGGTTTGCATTACAGTATTCAACGTGGTTCGGATCCTTCTGCTGCTGCAGGAGTAAAGGGATGCGGATGTTGTCACCAAGAACCTTGGACGATATGAAGAATTTGTATGCGGATCTGGTTGCAGTTGGTCTATTCAAAGACACTGTCGACGCGGCTGCAACTGGTGTTAATGTATGTTACCTTGATTTCCATGGATATGGATCAGCATTTATGAATGTGTACGGAGAGGACGACATTCCTGAGCTACAGGACCAACTTTTACAGTATCTAGGAGTTAACGGTTTTGAGCCAAATAAAATATTCATCGCATCTCATGATAACAACTCGTTTGTTCATCAGAAAGCATCATTTCGAAGTGGATATCCTGAAAAACTATTCAGAGTTTGGTACATGTGTACAGATCATATAAATGATCCCAATAGTGCACTAAAAGGTAAATCTATATTAATAGGTTAATATATTTATAGAACAGAGTTGGAACTATTTAGAACTTAGTATAGTTTTTATTTTTTGGGGGCGTGGCAAATGGCGATTTTTAGTGAGTCCATTATTAAGACATTAAAATTGAAAATTATATACATCAATATTATAGCATTTATGCTATACTAAAAGGCAAACTCTTGATATTAGGGGATACCCAATTAACCGAAAAATATGGTTGACAATTTGTTAAAAATATTCGGGTCCTTTACAAATGTTAATTGAACAGTGTACTCATGAAGAGTTTTAAAAGAAGATGTTAATCCCAAAACTTGCTTATCATGTAATCGATAGCCGGTTTAGCAGCATTTTCTTGTTTCTGCCGCATAAATGTGCGAAATAGACTAAGATGTTGGTGTCATTAATATCAGTGTAATATTTTTCCAGGAGCTATAATAATGCTGTTAACTTTGTGTTAATTTATAGATATCGATAAATATTTAACGGATGTAGAAAAGTGTAATGAAGAGTCCATCAAACAACTCGCAATAACAGCAGCAACGATTCGAATAGGTTAGCTCCTTGTACTATAATGGCAAAATTGTTTTAAATAATTATCCTTTATTCTGTTGATATCTATTTGGTGCTTACCGTTTGTAATTGCTATTTAATCACCATTCACAGCGCCACCACCACAGCCATGTCCAGCACCAATACCTTGTACAACGCCGGCTCCAACACCAACAATACCACCAGTAGAATGTCCTCCACCCGAAGTTTATACAACTCCAGCATCGTTTCCTTGTCCAGCGTTTCCGGCATGCCCGGCCTGTCCAGCCCCTTCTGCTTCTCAATCGTCCAGTGCATCTGGGAGTTCAAATAAAGGATGCAAAGGCTGCGGAAACTGTGGCAATGGTGGATGTGAGTACTTTCATTATTTATCCTACAAAATTATTCATTTAATTATATAAAAGCCTGCGCCTTATAATCTTAAGCATTGTCAATTCGACTTCTGCAAAAGCAAATCAAATGCAACATATCCTCTATATTTTATATGGAAAATTAATTCAGTTTGTAATTTATGACGTATCCAACTTGTACATGTCAGTAGGGAAATAATTTTAAATATATTGTGTGTCCATTTTTAACTGATTTTGTGGATTTCAAATTTATAACTCTATGTTGTGACCGTTTTAAATACTCTTTGTGTGATTTATTCAATACGACAAGCAATAATATGCTAAATATGTGCCATTCCCCCTTGCTATATATGTGCAGAAAAACGACATTTGAATCTAATTTAATGACTTCTTATTTTTACAGGGTGGCCATTGTTTGGCAAATAGAGAAAGCGAATTAGAAATAATGTCATCATTTCAAAGGATTTTTAGCACTGGTTGTCAATGCAAAAATATAAAATTTAAAATTTGTAAAATATTCCATTCTAATAAATTTGATTGTCCAACAGTAATACAAATAGTCATATGTTTGACTGCATGCTATGCCATTATTCAGATGATTCAAATATTCACATCCTTGGTTGTAATTTCTGTAGTTCGGGATGGATATGGAAATCATTTATTTGCTAAATCTTTTTGGCACTTAAATAAATACAATCCTAAACTTTAAATTAAGATTTATGCAATATTCTCTTACAGTTGTGAAGGATGGTACAAAGAAGAAAGATACCAAATCATAAAACATATTTTATAATTTTACTAATAAAAGTAACAGAGACATAAGTTATTAGAACAAGGAATTGCATTTTAAATTAATTTAATTAGTTTGTCTATTTTTATTTCTTTTATTCATGGTTTTTCAATTTCTATTTCCTGCAATTTCGCTTTAAAAATTAATTATACAAAGATCGAAGCTGGTCTGTAGACAGCAAATATTTTATAACATAAGAATTACAGATATAATTTCATATAATATGCACATATTCGAACATTATTATCTTCCCAAATGTCGTCAAACAAAATATTAAAATTTTACACAATTGGATGATAAAAAGGAGGTAAGAATTTTAAAAGTTGTTAAAAGTGTACCCACTTTAATCGCTGGCAGCATATCGCTGATTATTATTACATTTTATTAATTAATAAAGCTATATATCTTAGACATTCCAGATGTTTTGGCTACCTACCGCAATAAATATTAAACTACAATTTTGCAAAACTAAAGCCTATACAAACTATTGTAAATAATATTTGCTGAAGTCAACAAGTTATAGACTTTAATATATGCTGTAGAAAATCCCTTCTTATGTTTTTAAACATTCAAAAATGCTGGTTTACATTTTAACTTTGGTTTATGACAACGACGATTTATTTTACAGCTCAATCGTTTAATTATCTTGTTCGCCAATGGTTTGGGATCATGAGAAAAATATTTCGTTCATAAAAATTTGGTATACAAATCCGATGTATATTTCTCGTTTCTCTTGTAATTGCATATTTTGGCACTTCAAGACAATAACTTGGCAGCATAACAACAATTCACTTAAAATGACGGACTCGTCCTCCATACATTTCTGTTGTATATTTCTTTTGCCCAATCTATATTTTCATTTTTGGAGAAGCAAATTAGAGTTCCAACAGAAGGTTCATCAACAATATCTGCCACATGATAACAAATTATGCTGCTTTTAGGTGAGCACTTTTGATTGAATCTTATTTCCACAAATTCATAGACAACAGCAATAACTGACCTTGTTAAAACAATTGGGTGATAAATCTGACCTTAAAACTATACCCTATACTGCCTTGCTCAGAAATGTTAAGAGAACACTAATATCTTCAAATCCGGGCTTTTTATGAAGACACCGTAAATACATACTCCACCTGCCCTCTTCTTTCCGTGATACTTGAGAAAGTTACTTTTGAGCCCCCAGACAGTACCTCTACTACTTACCTATCCATTTGCCTACAGTTCTACTATTAGCAAAACAAGTAGGTGATTATCAAACAATTTCAACTCATGAAATGATAACGGTAAGTATGTCAAGTCATTAGTGTAGCTACCTATATTACAAAAAAAAGAAAATGGTACGATATGCTCTACAAATAGTCTTATTGTGATAACCAGTAAGAAAATACGAACATGAGTGTATTGACCATTAAAAAGAAACCGCTTTTAGCAGCAACAATAGTATACAAAAATAAATATTAAGGGGTCCTTCAAAAGACATTCAAAAGAAAAAAGAAGTTTTTCATTTAGGGCATCGAAGCATTCGTAAAATGTGTTTGAAATAAATACATAAGTGTATTTAATTGTGATAATTTATTTCAATAAACATGTAGAGAAGCTACGCAAGAGCACTTAACTGCATAATCTTATATATTATAGAGGTGTTGCTATCTTATTTTTCACAAAATGTAACAAAAACTGGTTTTTACATGGGCAAAACTCACAATCTATTTCTTCTGGTACAAAAAGCAACTCGTCATTACTTTTTATTTTGTCGCTATGTTAAATATTTTAGTTTTGTACACCACATACTAAAACATGGGTTTTTGGAGCAGTTACGGTTTTCTATTGCTACTTTTAGCATCCCAAACAATAGGGCACTGCAATATTATTAAACAATTACGGTTTCTTATTTCCCATAACGAACATCAATCTGCTAATTACAATACAGTTAGAGCAATTGAATTCGGAAAAAATTCAAAGATCTACACGAGCTTTCTCTTTCTCCATCATTTACAATCTCCCGTGATAGTAGGGAAGAATAGGCCCCTTATAATTAATAGCAACCCGAGAATAATTTCAACGGGGATAATCTCAGACTTTTACGAAAAGTGCAGATATAACGTAGTAATATTTATAAACCAGGCGACGTTTGTGGACGAAGCTCTAAATTACATTAAGTTAAATGTCAATAGGCGATGGGATCGTGTAATTGGGGTTTCTGCAATAGAGATTCTTACAAAAACCATGAGTACTGAAATTGTTGAAAATATTAGGATGAAATTCGGACTGAGTTTAGACAGTGAGGAAATATGGGTCGATCCATTTGTGTATGACCGAGGTAAAATGTGTAAATTTAAATCTGTGAGTGAAATCCCCAAAATGACAAAAAGGGGAAGGAATTTATACGGCAGGCATTTAAAAATGGCTGGATATGCATTTGCCCCTCGAATGTACAAATCACAAGAGAAAAGTTCCAAAACTATTATTTATGTTGGAACAAACATCAATATAATTTCGTATGGAAGTAAGCATTTCAATTTCACATACGAAATTTCATCCGAAGAGAGTTATGGAGAATATTTAACAAATGGGACATGGATTGGAATGTACTCTAAAGTATTTTATCCAGAGGAAGGATATGATCTCACAATGGAGACGCTGTACCTAGATTATTTCAATCACGGCACTGATTATGCCACTACAATTAACGTTGATGATTTAATTTTCTTAACAAATCCACCGCTGACTTCTTTAAAATGGTACGCATTCCTTCAGCCTCTTTCCCCTGTAGTATGGCTAATTATAATATCTACGTTTCTGATCCTTTGTGTCCTGCAGTTTATTACTATGTATTTTATTCATCAAAAATGTTTAAAATATATTGTGTGGGATTCGGCAATGTTCCTACCGTTTGCAATGAGTGAGGTATTTCTCTCTTATATGGCTCATCGGGTGCCTCATTATAGGAACAGCATACAAATCCTCTCTAAGGGATCACTTAACACTACCCATACCTGAAAATGTACCAACTACATTTGAAGAACTTGCTTCTCGAATAGATTATGTAATCACACTGTACAAAGTTAGTGATGTAGATTCGGACTTTTTTAAAGAAGCAACATCTTCCCACTTACTAAATATATACAATAGAATGACAATTTCCCCCGATACAGAAACTTGTATCAGAGAAATATATTCAAATTCGCGTTCAGCTTGCATTGGATGGAACACTATGCTTTTTCAGGAAATAGCCAAATCTGTAGTTTCGAAAAAAGAGCGTCCCTTTCTCAATTCAAAAAACTCGCCAATGCAATCCATCAACTCAATGGCATTTCAGAAGGACTCTATTATCGTTGATGCGGTTTCCGCGGTAACAGAAGCTGTTTTTGAGTCTGGCTTGTCCATAAAATGGGAAAGCGATGAAAATATCAAAGTGAAAAACGAAAGAAATATTAAATGCCAACAAGATGGAGTAATTTGTGAAAAATTAATGCTGCAACTAACCACGATGGGAGAAAATGAAAGGAGCCCTTTAAGTATACAGAATCTGTGGGCCACTTTTGTCATTTTGTCTTTGTTTACAATTATTGCCCTAATCATATTTCTCATTGAATATTGCAGTGATTAAAACAATAAGAGTAGAATTTGTAGTTGCGAATTAAATAAAGCATCTTTAATTATAAAGCGTATTTAATTTTGCATACTAAACATATTTAATGCAATTAAATTTTTAATATCTTTAAGCACTATGTATACGTACATGTGATCGTATTATTTCTTTGGTTTGTGGCTGTGGAGTTAACTGTTTAGCTTATTATATTTTATATAAAGTTTATTGTATTGCAAAAAGCTCCAACTAACTTAACCCCTGTCTGCACAAGTGTAGATCTTCATTCCACAATGCGATTTTCTGTAGCTGCTTGTAATCTATCCCTGATTTTGCAACTTTTAATTTCACCAAATTTATGCAATAACTAATTTTTTAAATTCAAAAACTGCAAACAATTAGCGATTTTGGCATAAAATTACAAGTTTTCATAACGTGGAATAAAATTCCCTTGTCAAGGTTTCATAACTTAAGGTGGGATTGATAACAATATTAGGACGATGTTAAATTAGACAGTATACATTTTGAGTTAGTTATAAGCAGTAAAATAAATTGTGAATAGAAATTATTTATGATTCAATTTTGGTAATTACAGCCATAAATTCATCATCATCCGAAAAAATATTTTCTAAACATAGAAGCATAATAATACTACTATATGTTATTTCGATAATGTCGAAATAATAATTAACTGAGATATGAAGTGACGTCTCCAGAACAAGAATTATATCCCGTTTAGGAACAAAATATGATTTAATCCACACTAATTAAAACCCTGGCCAATGCAAAATCCTGTGCGATATTTATTCCACACTAATTAAAACCATGGCCAATGCTAAATCCTGTGCGATATTTATCCCACACCAGAAATGACTATGAGATTAAAATCCCACGTTATGAAACCATTATTGTAAAATAGGTTAGGTATCCAGACAGGGGTTAAATTATCACATAGCAAAATGAGTAATGCAATATCATCAACAAATAAACCGGTACAAACGTCGTATCGTATCGTATCTCCTCATGTATCGTCGTAATCACAAAATTATTAACTGTTTCTAACTAAACTACCTAAGGCGATGAAAATGGTTTAAATGGCATAGTAGAGGCATGTATTACTAAATTCTCACAAAATCTCACATTGCCCCAAGTTTGGGGTAAATTGAGATTCATGTTTGAATTCCTTACAT
>JAQFYC010007682.1:0-10117 GCA_034694165.1 Tomocerus mixtus
CAATATTTATTTAAAATTTGTCGTATTAATGTTTTGACCCAAAAACTGAAATTACCGTTTTTGCCTAGGCATTACCGTTTTTGCCTAGGCATTACCGGTAATGCCTTATTACCGATTTTACCGGTAACATATACATTTAATAGAAATTAAATTGACCCAAAGCATATATTTGAACATGCATTAAAAATGTTGAAAACTTTTAGTAAATATAATATATTTAATGACATTACAACTTACGCTGTAGGTTAAACTGGTTTCCATTGTACAATTGATTTAGAGTGTGTGCAACTTGGTTACCCTTCATTAGAAAATTGTAAGAGCAGACAGTGTATAGAAAGTAAGCAACTGTATAAATAACAGAGCAAATAATATCATTGAAGGAAGAATTCGGATTTTTGACCCTAATGGTGAGTAGATACATTTCGTATATAAAAATTGCAAAATAAGATACAGTTCTGATGAGAACGATTACATGCTGAAATATTGAGTTGCTCTGCGTAAATTTTCTGGTTGACTCATTCCACTGTATTTGCGTTATTCCACATTTGAAAATCATATTAGTCACAGTTCCTAAATCAGATAATGAACTATTTTCAGGATTTATTTTCAGCTTTTCCACAATATTAGCGAAATATAACCGTAATATTGCCATTTTCACGGCCGCTACGTTATGAACATAAAGTTGAGAAAGACGGATACCCATAACTTAAAAACTTTAGAGAATTTCTCCTTTTGTACTATTTCTATCAGTGCATTAAACCACGATTTGCGCTTTTATGCATTACAATATGTCGGTAATTATTTGCTGTCAATGTTGGGTGAACAATACTTGAAAGATTGTATGTTGAAACGTAGATTGATGGGCTTAGATAGCGATCTTGGTCAGAGTTGTTTGTGAACAGGATTCAAAATCATTATGATTATCAATATCCGACAGGTCTACTCTTTAAATATTTAAGGTAATTGAGAAACTGGTATGAGAGACTAACGGAAGTATATGAGGAACACACGCAGAAAAGATACCATGCATTATGGACATGTTTGTGACTGTTTTATTATGACAAACTACATAGTAGGCGGGATGTATGTTGTCTGTCCACCTGTACTCTCTATGGATATTTAAACAATTTCAATTTCCTGATTTCACATTTTATACGCAATTAAGTGCAACAATATTTACAAGATTAGAATCGCCGACATTATTCCGTTATACTACAGGGTAGTTCGTAACAGGCTAGGCTACAGGAATTCGATTACACCATTCAGAAGCTCAGAATTTTCTGCCTCAAGATGATTTTATCAAATTTTTATGCGCGCTACATTGCGCACCTGACGGGACGCCGCGCATAAACTTTTTGGCATACATTTTCTTGAATTTTTGTTCAAAGTCTTTCGGGCGAGTGAAAATTGGCCAGGCAAAAATATGGTAAAATTCACAATTTATAATTTAAAAAATAATGGCCTTCCAATACTAGAGCCCAAATTTTTTGTGTCCTTAATGTTTATTGAGTTGAAACTGAAACCTTGCTGATGTCATTTTTTTGAATGAAATGTTTCAAATAATTTGCTCTGGATTTAACTCATATACTGACGTAGAAAAGGCTGAGCTTTCGAATTGCGTAAATCTAAGCTTACATTATTAACATCTGAAATTGAATAAACGATTTCTAGGAACCATCCTGTAGATACCCGATTGCAATAATAATCCTTATTATTCAATGCTGAAATTTGCTGAGTTGTGTCAATTATAACTTAACATTGAAGAAAATCTATTCCCAAATTGGGGATGTGACATTATACGCCGCGACATCGCGAGACACCGTGGACGCCCCCATTTGGAGTATAGCCCCTTTTTTGAAAAACAATGAGATTTGACTGTTTTTAATTAGGTTAGGTTTTAAATACGAAAAACGACTAATTCCCTGAAAATACAAACTCGCGGTGTGGTTGTTTTCGGTCGCGGTGTGTAATGTCACCTCCCCTCAATTGATGTATAGCAATACTGTTTTGTCTACAGATGGATAAACCAAAAATTGGACCAAAGGTATTTATATTGTATAATATTGTATTTCTACTGGACACTATTAAGAAATATTCTTATAGCGGGGATCATCATAATTTTGTAATTGGAATAACCTTTCTTGTCATTGAACTGCATAAAGGATGATGACAACTCTTCTCCAGGGATAATACTTGAGGGACTGGGACATGGGGCAATTGGTCCACATTCTAATTTGACCCAGCGCCTGTAATACTACTCCAATAATTTGAACAGTAGAAGGCATCCTGATAGTTTTTATCATTTTTATGGATACTTTAATTCGTATTGCTTAAGAGCTGTATAGATTTAACATATTATTTATTACCTTCAGCTGTTTGCAAAAAGTAAAATTAATAAAATTATTAATAAGAATTTACAAAATGCAGCTATTAGCTCGCATAGGTATATACTTTTATTTTTCCTCTATTTGTGGAGTCTGCTTCTTATGGGAATTAATTCGGGCAAACGAATTGGCATATTTTATCATTGAAAATTGTTGGCTTAGAAAATATAAATGTTAAAACGCACAGATCAATATGGAGGTTAAGGTAAGAATGCTGTGGTAAAATTAGCAATTGAGGTAAAATTTTGAATTATTGATAATTGTCGCAAACCATTTATTCTTTATATATATAATATTTATTGTCACAAAACTTAGTATTTTATATCTTGTTAAATAGATATAAATATATAGGTAAGTCGGCATGAATATCTTGATGATATAACGTGAAGACACACTACTGAGCAGAAACAATCAACAATTCAAAACCGCACGTTTTATATGAATCTTTGATTTGAGACAAATTGAAATCCGATTTTTAAGCAAGAGTCAACTGAATTCAAAGTGTTTGTGTTGATATTTTATGCATTTAGAAGCTACGCTCTTCCAGTAATTGATTTAAATGACTGGCTGGCACAGGTCATCACGGCTAGCCTATTTTGAGATTGAAGTACTTAGAAGCATAATTTTCAGACATGAATCAATACAAAAGTTTTTTCCAAAATATTTTGAGGAGTTGATACAGATACGTGCCCTTAATATTAGGGATATTTATACCAGTAGCTGGTAGGCACTGGGGATTAATAACATTTTCTTTATTTTCCTTCTTTGGAGAGGTCCGTTGGGTACAAACATTTATTCTGGCTGATACCACTGGTATGGTACGTACCAGCACTATCATTCGATAATTAACCTATCCAAAAGTGACACCACCACTCTCTGGATTCCAGACTCCATTGTATATTCAGTCCAGAGTCCAGAAATTAAAAATAGTCACCTCGTTCCCAAGATCCGTTCCGCTCCGTTCCCATTCCTTCCGGGGATCGGCTGAGGAAAATTTTCGGTATTTAAGGAAGTTCCCAGAGCAAAGAAGATCAATTTATCTCTTGAAGTCCGGGAATACACATCTCTTCAGTAACTCATCAAGGAATCAACATTCAAAACGGTGAAAATCTTTTCTACGATATTCATCAACGACAAGAATCATGGAGTCAGAATCTAGAATCCGAAAACGCGGACGCCCCCGGAAGAATTCCAACATCAACGGACTCAAATTTCTTCTAGATGGTGGAGTAACCAAAAAACGGTAAGAAACTAGTATTTTATATGCATTTCAAATCTTGGTAGGGGAAAACTTTCAAAATGTAAATTTCAAAATTGTAAAATGTAGCTTGAATATGGGAATCTTGAATTAATTTCAAGTGAACACTTTTCCATCTTAAAATTGATACATCTCCCTACTGGAGTGGCTCTGCATGATAAAAATTAATAGCATTTTCTTTATACAGGTGCCCTTTGACAAAGACGAGGAGACAGATGGTCTCATTCTTCACAAAGCACACTGCAAAAAATGTGGAATTCTTTGGATACCCGGAATCTCGTCTTTGGATTACATTTCTCGTCAATTTCATCAACAACCCGTCCGTGACTGCCGAAGCGATTGAAAATTGGCTGGAGCGAGAGCCGGATTTAATAGAGGTGAGCTTGCATTGAAGTATTTCCTCCTTGAAACGTATTTCCAATTTCTGCACCGTAATATTTCTCTATACCTTATAATGCCGTATCCTGTGTTCCAAAAAGGATTAGTTTGTATTGCATTTCGTTGCATTTTAAATCATTTTCTCTGAATTGCAGAATTTCTCGTCTCAGAAATCCCGCAAACAGGAGAAACCCCCTGCAACATGGTTACAGAGGCTACATGACCTGAATCCACCCCATGTGCCATTAGAGGAGTTTGCCGTCAAATTGACTCCATCCGCTGCATATCGACGACTTTCTCTGAGATCAAACGCTTCCAACCAGGCAAAACGTGACACCGAAAGTAAAAACTTTATTTTAATAAACTAATTCCCTTCACTAAAATGTTCATTTCTGAAATTTTCAATTCATAATCCAATTACGGATAATTTCAGCTAACGGAGTAGTGAAGGAGCAGTTCCCGCCCACAACAGCGCGAGGTTCCAACAAAATCATGGACCATGGACTAGAGAAGGCTTCCACAAGTCAATCGTCCTTGCAGGAGAAATCTTTGAATGCCGATATCGATAAAAAAGTGGGAGGAGCGGGACAGAAAACGCTGCGAGAGGAGGAGGAACCAAGCGAGTCCATGGATTGCAGATTGAAGATTCAAAAAATGGATAATCCAAATCATCAGCCCTTCGACATTGCCACACCTTCTCCAGGCAGAACCCAATCAACACCACAATGTTCTCCAGCGACTGGAACCGAATTAAACGAAGAAATCTTGAACCAATCCCTTGCGGTTCCTGACGAATCCCTTAATAATGATATTAGTAAGTAAAGTACCTATTTCATTACGCTGAAATTATTTTTGACCAATTAAATTCCCAAGATTCATTTCGAATATTTTGATGGATTGTTTTTTAGACATGTGGACTAGTGCGACTTTTGACCATTCCGTTTCCAGAGATGGTGTCTCCGATTCGGACACGACCACCTTAATAACTATCGTTAGGAAAGAAGTAAAAGATGAAATCCAGGAGATCAGAACAGGAAACGGATCACAAAGTCTCATCGGTGAACTTCCAGAACTGAATCAAAACGAAACTGTCAAAATAGCCACTGAGGATGCTGCAGTTGTCCAGGAATCAATTTCTCCAGTCATTCCAAATCAGATTGCTGCTCCATCACCACAATCGCAACTTTGTCTGACTCCAATTTCAAACATTTCTGACATTATCGACGTGGGAACAGATTCTACGTCATATCGTCCTCCAGTGGCTACTCAAATTCCCTTAACCGCAGAAGTCCAGGAAATTGAATTTCAAAATGGAGCGGAATTGTGCCAATCAAATCGGATTCCTCCGCGTAAAAAATTCTTACATTAATTCATTAAAGTTAATTGAAATGCAAAAAGATATTTTTGAATTTGTAAATCTAACTGCTGGACAACAATTAATTAATGGTTTCAGAGTGTCCTCCTCAGGCGGAAGAAGCGATTTTCGAAACTCTCCATATTCCAAGTTCGTACCCACAGTATCCAGTATACTATCCAACAGGGAACTATAATTCCAACGGATCAACATCTCAGTTCATTTACATTCCGTATTATCCACCTCCACCGCCAGGTACACATTTTCTAATTCAATTCCAGTAGAATACAAACCTGAGTAATATATATTTTATTCATCAGTTTTTAAACTTGTCTTTTGATTTTAGTATCAAAGATTGACGATCCTGAGTCAAGAGTCTCAACCTTTCCTCATCCTGTCTACCTGTGGGATTTGAGAATGGCAGTTGGGAATAACAACGCTGCCCTCACATTAATCTACAGATTAGAACGGAATTTCACCAATTCCAGGACTGCCATGGATAACCTCGCAAACTTCTCCCCATACATTTCCAACAATCAATACTACCAATAATGTAACAATTTAATTTCCAATATTCTTGGAGCTGTAAGAATTATTGTTGTATGGTACGCTACCTGTTTATTTCTAAAAGTACCTGCTCTTTAGTTCATGTAAAATATTTATATAGCTGACTGATAGTAATAGGCATTTATTTTATTCGAATTGGTTCTTATATATATTTGTATAGAGTTTATAATGTGTATTATATTCCCAATTAGAGAAATTCTGTGTAGATTGTAGTTGCCTAATTTTATAAATGTTTCTCTTCAGCTTATTGCAATTACAATAAATATTAAGTTACGTTGAAATTATTTCGAATTGGTTCTTAGGTATTAGGTATAATACTCATAAAAAGTTATTTTGTCCAACATAATATTTAATAATTAAGTAATCATAAAACTATAGTTATTACTTTAACATCAGTGAAAGTGTCCAGTGATTTCATGTAAGCAATTACCAACTGAAAATTTATATAGGAAAACCTGCATGTTAAATACTGTAATTATTTCGCGAATTTTAAGTGTACAATCTGGAATCAATCCATTTTTAAGTCAGTTGAAAAGAATGACAGTACGGCGATTTTAAGTGAAATCAATTTGATAATTAAATATGTAAATATAGGACGAAAATATATGCGCTTAATATATTACTTGCACCCGATGTTCACTCATCTCATCGCAGAAATAATTAATAATCGCAAGAATCTTAAAATCCACTACGATACGGATACATACTACTAGTAGATACTTATTTTTTGATTAAATTAGTGAGCCCACCTTTCGGCAGGCCTTCCAAAAATAGTTAAATACTCATTAAGTGCCCCCCTCCACGGAAATCTTTAGTAAAAGGCGAAAGATTTATACGGCTTGAAGGGAGGCCAGAGTTAACCTTACCACAATTCCCAATTCATTCTAACTGCTCCAGTTCTCGCCTACCCACCGGCTTTCGCTTTAACTTTCAATTTATCCGAACAAAGGCATTTAATTATAATTATTGCAGGCAGCTATAGGATTGATCATTGCATTTTCCATGTACTTTTGCATTTAAATACTACTCATACTCATTAAATATTGAACGAATTTCATTCGTGATTATGAACATTTAAGTTTCAGTTTAAGCAACGCAAAATACAGGGTCAGGGAATGTTTAAAAGCGCGAAGCTTATAATCCTCACTTCTGTCCATTACTTCATGTTGTGCTGTGTTGTTTTCTTGTTTTGGGTTTAATTTTCGAGTTTAATAATTTATTTTATCGCCATCGCCAATTATGCCGTGATTAGTGTACTATGAAGAGTATTGACATTTAGTTTTATAAATAGGAGAGGACCAGTACAGATAATCATTATGGATCATATGACATGTGTTATATGCTGCAAACGCACCCCACAAAATAAAGTTTGTGGTACTGCAAATGCAAATTCTAAAAATGTAACAAGTGGAACTGACACTATTTCAGGTAAAGAGATTAATAAATTCGAAATAAGTATACTAATTTGATAAATATGATTGATAGTCCTCAAAAATAGTCGCTAATGAAGTGAAAATCTACAGACATAATTTCTGTAATTACTGTTTATTTATAATTTCAGCATCAGGTTGTGAAACCGTGAAAATGCAACTCCCCGTTTTACGACTGCTGAGGAAGCTGCTGAACATCCCCCACGAAATATGTTCAGAGATGCTGGAAAAACATGGGCATCCTTTTTCGTGGATTTCTTGGTGTGATTCTTGCGCAATCTTAGTGACAAAGGCTGAAAAAATTTTCCAGCAGATCGGTTATTTCGAAAGACAGATAGACAGACAAGTTACGTTCAAAAATAAAGGCTACAATTGCTTTGACTGAAGAAAACTTGGCTGGAGAATTCGATGATCAACGGATCAGGAAAATAAGAAGGCCAACAGAAATTGTCAGGTCTTACGTTTTACAAGGTACGTCCGTCCAGTCTTCCGTATATTTACTTACAGTAGATTTACTTTAGATTTACAGTAGATTCAGTAGATTTCTGGGGCGCAAACTGAATACTGCCCAATATTTACAATACCAGGCTTATTATACTATACGAATATAAATATACAAGCAAATATATAGTAATTTGTACACAAATAAGAAGGTTTAATACATTAATGATAATCACAATATGATTTTCTTTATGCCAGAAATTAAAGACAAAAGGGGCGAAGAAATTAAAACGGAAATAGAAGAACCTGATATCAAGGATGAAGATTATTTGGAGAATGGTGACAATTTGCCACCTGCATATTACGGAAGCGTAAATGAGTTCCCGGTGTCTGTTTCAGAAAGTTCTTCAATATCGCGGATGTCAAGATCAAGATCCACAACGAAAAATCAATTAGACATGGAAAATGTTGCGAAAACTTCTGCAAATTCGCGGTGTGGGAATTTTGGTAGGTTTTCTACGGCTGATATAAATAAAATCTAACTATTATCGAATTAATGATTTTATAATTAAGGTTTCCAAACAGTTCTACACGTTTCTGACTAAAGTTGTGATATCCGTATATCCGCATACATTTCCATTTGATTTAAATTCCTAGTGATGAAAATGTCGACAAATAAATACATGATATTCATATGGAGTATATTTAACACACGAATGTAACTACCAAAGGTACTTGCACACTGATTTTTAATCTCTAGCATTTATTGCTCCGCAGATAGATCCAACAATCAAGAAGAATTTCGGACATATGAAGAAGGCAGTGATGATTCACATTCACATTGTAATATGCGAGATGATTATGGAAACACTGATAATGAGGATGGCGACTCCAATATAAATGACACAATAAATGAAAATTCACAGGAGCCTAACGACAAAAATGAAATTCGGTGTGACGTTTGTCGCAAAGTGTACATTAGCTGGCGGAATCTTCGTGAGCATTTCAATAGAGTACATGGAGAACTCCCTTATGACTGTCACAGCTGTAGCCGTAAATTTGCGTGTAAATACGAAGTGCAACGTCACAACAAAAGATTTCACCGCTCTGGCTCTGAACGATATGCTTGTGCAAACTGTGGCAAGACCTACTCTGAAAGTTACACATTGTTTCGCCACTCAAAAATCTGTATTGGTAATGGCACTACTGACAACCTTGCGAAAAATCTGAAAACGTCTACAAAATCAAGACCAAGTCGCAAAAATTGTTTTCCCTGTAAAAAATGTGGTAAAACTTTCAATGCACGAAGTACTTTATTAAATCACTGTAGGCTGCACCATTCTATTAAAATGCTAAACAATAAAACGGAATCGAATCTCGAAAATAAAAAAATTGATGTCAGTGCCACAGTAACCCATTCTCCAGAACACTCAATTAAAAAGCCTTTCACTTGTGAAATATGCAACATAGGATTTGTGTGCAAACCTAATATAAAAGAACATTTAAAACGAAAACACCCAGATGATTTTGAGAAACTATTTGGTAAAATCGTGGAAGAAAATATCCAGAACGATTATAGTTGTGACAAATGTAAATTTAATTGTAAAACTCGTGATGCTTACAAAAAGCATTTATACCAACTACATCCCGAGGTTGCTAAAAAATTGTATCCTCGTTCGCAGCATTGGAAAGAAATTAAATGCCCTCACTGTGATTACACATCATTTGCCCCCGCCAATTACAGAGAACATATTAGAACTCACGAAAATCCCAAGCCCTACGTTTGTGATATTTGCGGCTTAGCTGTGCCTTCCAATGCAGCTCTTAAATATCACCAGAACAGTGTCCACCACGAAGAACTTGGAATTAGTGCTAATCCTTATAAATGCGATGAGTGTGGAAAAAATTTGTCCACACCTGCAAGTTTACGAGGACACATAAAGGCTGTCCACAAAAAACAGTTTACCGTGTTTTGTGAGATTTGCAATAGAGGATTTCTCAAGCAAAATGCGCTCGACCTTCACTTGAAAATACATCGGGGAGAAAAAAATGAAGTTTGCGAAATATGCAGTGCCAGATTTATTTCCAGGGGACAAGTAAATAGCCACTTTAGAAGTGTTCATGAAAATGGTCGAAGTTTTAAATGTAAACTGTGTCCAAAGGCATTCAACAAACGTGATCGTCTCAAGCGACACGTACAAGGTGTACACTCAGACGGAGTCAAACCACATGAGTGCAAAATTTGCCAAAAGAGATTTCCTGTCAAAAACTATTTGTACATACACATGCGATCTCACAAGAAAAA
>JAQFYC010007683.1:0-10117 GCA_034694165.1 Tomocerus mixtus
AATAACTTTGGTCAGAAGAAAGCAATCAATATTCATTATTATGTAAGTACATATCGGGAAACTGTTTTAATTTTAAACAGCTTATATTATAAATATTAATACTTATACTGAATTTATGACAATCTGAAAAATTATTATGCCAACATGTAAAATTATACAAAATCTCAATAATGGACCTTATAAAAGGCTTATATTTAATGGCACCATAAAAAACTCAGTTTGCCAAAACTTTTCCACTTACTTTACCATAACTTTATTCATTAAACAAAAACAATATCCAAAAACCATAAGAATGCTAATCGTCCATAAAAATACTTACTTTCCCATAACTTTTGATGATGACTGCACTGATAAATTTCTTAAGTTATCCAAGGTAATTTAATACAAGAATTATTTTAGAATAGATGACATTTTTATTCATAAATGTGCTGTATTGGACTAATCTAATAAAATTTAACATTTGCAATACTAACGCACAAATGTACCATACGCTATTTCTTCACAAATATTGCCTCGAGGTTTTAGGTGTCTGTCAAGGCTGCAATTTCAGTATTTTTTAATACATCAAGTTATTGCATCAATTATTATATTTTTTATTACCAAAAAACGGAGACAATATCATTGCCTACATGACAAGCACTGAATGTGGTGCAAAAGTACCCAGGGTTTCGAAATTTGGGATAGTACATTCATTGGTACTACAGTCAACCCTGATTGTGCATATGTTACTATTTAAAAGCACTGTAATAATTATAATTATTTAATCAATTATTGTCAATATATAAAATTTATCGAATTGGCCGTTAGAGTTAAGCTTGCCCCTATTTTAATGGATGAGAATATGGAGCAAAACCCTGTAATGTACAATTGTACCGCAGCAGGTAGAAATTCTTGTGTGGCACAAATGTACCACACTCCGGTCGAACCCGACGGAAGTTAGTGTTCGTGTTGCAAGTGTTAATGCAGAAGTCGTGGCTCCCCATGCAATTTATTTTACTTTTGATCTTTATGTCTCTCAATTATATCGAAATCAAGGCCAATTATTTCTGAAACGAATTCTATTCTACACCAATTAGTTTCGTAGATAATCGAAATCGAGATAATATTGTACAAACAGTAGTCATCTCATCTCTAACAAGAATAGTGTGTACTATTCTTGTTAGAATTGTCATTTCATGACCATGAGAGTAACATGTATTGTATTTTAATATTATTATATCATTACGTAGAATCGTCTATGTATATTATCTTTAAGCATGTTCAATAGCTGTCTATCCAGCGCCAGAAAATAAAAATCAGTAACTTAACTACATATAGATATTTATTACCTTCTGAATTGAGATATTGGTCTGTACCTACACTACACTGTCAGTTAGCTTTTTGACAACCACTCTCGATGAATTAATCATAATATGAATAATTTTCACAGTGCATTATAATATAATAATAATATATATATAATTGTAACAATATTATTTAGTTGTGAAACAACTCTATACGAATGATGTGTATGTCCTTCGGTTTTGTGTGTCTGTCTGTCCGTGCGATAGCTGTTGAACGCGGATTAACTTTTTTGAATTATGTTTTCAGATGTTGGTAGCTTCGGTCTTTGGAAAGAAATGGGTAGTAGATGGGTCACATTGGTCTACGGGTCATCGAGTTAGATCAATTTAAATATGCATTGGCATAGGTAAGGGGATTCATAGTCACTCCCGCCGCAACCTTATGGAAAGTCCAATATCATGTATGTATGGGTACATTTAACAGATCAAACATTTATGTAAGGTTGCTAAGATGTCTAAGCATACCACAAATTCACTGTAGCACTGTGATTCCACTAAAACTGATTACTTTTTTAACGGTTCAGTTTATTTGAGTACTGTTTTCAGTAATCAATATAATGTGAAGGTATTCTCACAGTATCCCAATTTGTTAGTAAGTGGTCTGTTTCAAAACTCGTTGGCACCCGCTTTACAGTGGTTAATTTAAACAAAGTAATCAGTAATCACCCACCATGCAGCAGAGCTGATCTATAAATATTTTATATTGTAGGCATAAGGATCAATACACTAATTTAAACTTTACCTTGTAATTTGTCTATCGACAGTACAGTTACGCAAGTGTCTGGGTTCTGGGTCACTTTGGTTTCTCCAAGTTAGTCAACAGTTTCAAAAATTTTGGCGAGATATGAAAAGATTTGCTGTCCTCGTGATTGTTGGATTGCTGGTCACATCTTCTTTCTCAATGCCGGTAATTGCCGCGAAACGTGTAAATTACACGCTATTAATTTATACATTAATTGCTGTCAGAAGTGCAATCTTTATAAATACAAATAACTATTTATTTTACAGTTATTTGTATAACATTATTTGGTATTGTCGCAAAGAAACATTAAATCAGTTTACTACCTACAAATAATAAACTACAATTGCATTTTACTTTGTTTCTTTACAGATTGTAGATTATTGGAGCGATCCCCTCAACATACTTACTATTGCTTCCGGAAACTACAATATGGGTAGTGACTATTTATTTGGATTCCGGAAATATGGAGAAAGTATAGTTCAATAGAGCTAACCTAAGAGTTTTATAATTTAAAGGAAACGTTGTTAATTTAATTTAATACATAGTATGTATTATTTAGGAAAGATATATAAGGAATTCCAGGGTTTTACCAAAATATTTATCCAGTATCAAAATTTCTCTATTACTTGATCATAATATATATTGTGTCATATTATCTATGTCTATGCTTTGGCCAGAAATCATCGCATAAATAATAAAATACTAGTAAAACCATTTAATTAAAATACTGTTAGTTTGTTTCAGCAAAACCATATACCTATACAACTTGTCAAGCAATAGTTCAGTGTAGTACCTACCCATACCAACTTATATTTTCTTTCAATAGTTGATCGGGATTGTATATTGTATTTTTATACGGATTGAAAATTTCAGAGAGCCGATTAACTGCAACTTAACACTCTGAATAATTCCTCGTGATCTGACATATTGTAATATTGTAGGTGGATGACTTAATTATTCTCGATTTTACAAATTAATCACGTAGGAAATTCCATTTAAAAATATCTAATCATTATCTTACTTCAAACATTCCACACGGTATATGTTTTCCAGCATTGAGTAACCGTATATGTATCTGGCTAGACCTATATATTTAACCTGCCAGGTACACGATTACAACCTATCAACTGGAAAGCCTGTCGCACTAAATGTTTTTGCAAATTAAATAGACGAGACAAACGCCTCATTATCAAACTATTCGTTGTATTTTCTATCAATTTCTATATAAGACCACTCTAGGATGTTATTACTGGACATTCAAACATCCATATCTCAGGCATTCCCTTTAAAAAATTAAGTGGCTGATTTTACATTGTGAAAAGCACAGATATATGAACATATGCATGCTCCTTGCTTATGTTTCAATTTAAAGGAAGCTAACTACCCTAAATAATTTTAGCTACCAATCTAAGCTGGTGCAACCTTTTAATGTTATGTTATCAATCTTATTTACTTTCAAGTAAGTATGTAAGTATGGTATGATTGATAAAACTACTTCTACTTCATTTGCAGAAAAGGCACTGGTAGTCGTTATGCTTCAGTTAAATGTAATAAATATACTATTATCAAAAGAATATTATTCCTTCATATCATGACACCAATCCAATTTTATTAAAATGCAACCTAAGGATATTTTAATTAAAATCATTAAGTCCTAAAAAAGGTACATTCAAATCACTAAAGCCGCACAGCTACCCAATACGCGCATATTCCAAAAAATAGTATTTTTGCAAAATTGTAACCAAATACAAGTTTTATCCACGCTTCGATCATATTATTGTGATTATTATATACCGTCAGGTATATTATACTTTTGCATTTTCCGGATGTCGGGGCTAGCGTGTTAGCGTGATAGCGTGATACCTAACTGCACACACATACGCAGAACAGAGTGAGGCTCACACTATACTACTACTACAGATACATCATCATCGGTGAGTGACGTATACTCGTAGACTACATCTGCGTGTGTGCGCCCTCTGGCGGTATATAGGGACACCGTGTTCGGTTTATTGTTTCTTGTTATGGAAATGTCTCCAGCATTTCAACCGTTCCTTCTGTGATGGAGTGCAAGAAAGTTATTATTTTCTTACGCCTTCCAAATGAAAAGTTTCCAATGAAAATTTTATTTGGTCGAAAGGAGGCATGTACTTTCTTCCTATATCTATACAAATGTCTCCTTTCCACCTCCACTGGGCTATTAACAGGATCCCAAGATTGAATGGACTTTTTAGATTCTTGGTAGACGAAAGCTATGCACCACAACATGTACATCCAAAATGCAACCACATGACCGCAAATAGTTAACAGCAATGGTATAAAAACTGTCCCGAATTCATATCGTAAACGAAAAGACAGGAAAAGCATTAAGTAAATCGATCGCTTGTTCAAAAATTGTAAAACCATAAACATTACGGAAGTAGTTTCATTCATCAGTTTGTTTAATATGGTTAACGAATGGTGATACTTGATTGTGTTCATTACAGAGCGTAGGGAATTCCTTGTCGTGTATTTTTCCATATTGTATCTAAAACGATACCTTTCTTAATTAGTTTCCTCATACTGATGATATTTAAGACTTAATTTGAACCCTAAGGAAGAATAAAAGGAATTGGCAGTAGAAAAAAAGGAAGAGCAGTTTTCCGATAAAGGAATCTATCTGTAAAATAAATAAAGAGTATGCGTCTTTAAAACAAAGGACCACTCTGTTAAAACTCGAAAAGGAAATTGGCAGTAGGCAAATAAAGGGATTTGGCAGTGGAACAAGATATGCCAGCAGTTTTTTGGTATGTCAAATGTATAGTTATATTTTATATAAATATACAGACGCTAGTAGAAAATTAGATTATGTAGTGTAGACGGATTTACTTATCAAAACCATATAAGTATTATATACAGATGCGCAGGTAGTAGCTTACTAACTACTTCTGTGTGTAAAAAGCCATACTGTTGTCTGACCAGCAGTTGTTAAAAAATAAATGCTAAATGCTAAAGAAAATCCGTAAATATTAATAATTTTCATTTTGAAATCGATTTAAATGTTAACTGTCAAATCTCCCTATTTTGCCCATTGTGTGTATTTCTACCACGCATCCTCCCTGCGAATCCGAAATGTGAAACCTTTCACTGCTACTGCTACATTTTGCAGAATACTGAGAGATTCCTTTTTTGAAAAACTGCCAGATTCCTTTGTTTTACTATACGGAAAAAAGTAACTGCCACATCTCTTTGTTTTACCTGCGCATTAATTGGTAGTTGATATTTAATAACAAATTATTTATGTAATACAAACCTGATTTCATTAGAAGTAGCCTTGTATACCAATATAAAAATTGCAATTGTTAACAGTACAGTTGCTGCTTGTAAAAATACCATCGAAAAAATATATAGAACAGCTCCGAAGTGTAACAATATTAATATCCAGTACAGAAGTGCCCCACTTGATTTATCAAGCACGGAAGTCATCAACATTGGCATATCGGGGGCCACTAATGTTATACTGCTCATTAATAAAGGGCACATGAGTGATAGATAAATGGAAATTGTCTTTATAATATTTTCATGCCAGGACTTCAATTTGCAATTTCTGTGGTGTGAAAATTGTTCTAGAACAATCCAAAATTATGTTACATTTCTAAGTGCATTGTATGTTATTTGGTATTGACACTTATTTACATAACAAATATATACCTAAAATATTTTAAATTACCTTGCAAGGAGTTGTTAAACAGTAATGAAGCGTTGAGTAGATCTTTTAATAAATGCTTTTTGAATAGAACTTCATATACAATACCCAACGCTGCACTGAGTATAAATATAGCAAACAAACAGATGCAAACATTTTTGGAGCTAAGACCTTTATTATATTCGTGACAAAGTCTGACCAACAAATAAAGAAAATACGTATTTAAACTAAAATGCAAATAAATAGATTTTATTTTCAGAGATGCTGATTGTGAACATTCAAGAGTGTGGCTATCTGACCATATATAAGGTACGCTCCCTCCGAAATGCCCTAGTTTTACAACTTTTTTCAAAAGACTGTAACACAACAAAATGCAAAATTGTAAATCCATTTTTTCCAATGATTGTTCAAATTTATAGAGGCAGATAACTGCACGTCTTAAACTATGTGCTTTATAAGTTTAATAAGAAATTTGCCTTGAAATAGTGAACCAATTTATTGAACGCTAGAAAATGAATTTAGTGAAATTGTTGTGAACACTCTTTTTATAGCAAATGTAAAACTAAATTACTTGCTCTGCTCACCCATTATTATTGGCCTACAATTTGCAGTACTTATGATACGGAAACAATAATCAATTGAATATTACGAAACAGAATTTGGAAAAACATTATGAATTTCGTCAGTTAACATATTGCATAAAAATAAACTGATTACAATCTGTGACCTTTTTAAAGGTTTGGTTGTAACTTTCACCAGGCGTGGTATTCTGCTTCAAAAAGAAACATTTGGTTGTGTGCATGAATAATAAATATATTGAAATGTGTGTAGAGTAAAAAACACAGTACATGTTGTCGTTGCACGTCCCCTACACATTCGCAGTCCAGTTTCTACATGAAAACGCTGAAGATCCTGATTTCAAAATATTGCCAAGTCGTACAGAGTAACAAAAAAATCACAAAATAGACGAGAAAAAACTAGAGCACATGCGGCTGATTTCTGAAACTTTTGTGATGTAAATTTGTTTTAAAAATGAGAATATATTTTTTCAATGCATCCCTTCCAAAGAACCAACAGGATAATATATTACTGTATTAGAAAACATTTTTTAAAATCTGGCCTCATATGCCCTCCAAAATATTGGGCAATTTCAAAATTGTAAGTCTCATTTCTCTACCATAACTTCTCAGCTACTACCATTTTCCCTGAATCCTGATCCTTAAAAGGTGAAACCCCTCCTTAATAATATTCGTTTTCTGTGTCCGGAATATTTCCCAGAAAAATCATATCTGCTATACACAAAGGACTTGTGTAGGATAACCATTTATAGTTGTAGTAATGTTTTACAACCGCTATTACACTTGCCATTAAGGTACACATTAGGAAGATAAATCTAAAACAACTTTTAGAGAAAATGATAAAATATATTCTGTGGACATCGTTTTGCAATTGTATTATATGGGTATACTTTGCACTAGTTTGCAGCAGGAAACAAAGATCGCTTATTGAAAATTGCAGATATTTCCCCACCCAAACTAAATTCGCAAAAAAAAGTAGTAGTAGTATTTATTGTGCTTACGAATTTACATTCCTTACACAAACAAACGTTACAATCAATAATCCAATTATATAGTACATTAACAGATAAATTCAAATGCTCTTCAAATTTACTATGCTAAGGCTATTTGAAACAGTTAGCCAATCGGCTCAATATAATTATTGTATCTTATAATATAATTACTTATAACTATTGTATATAACCTACAGCTAATTTATAGGTAGTGTGGTGGCTTGGCAATAACATTTTTCAAAGATACATATTATGTTCCTAAAAACCAGTTACCTTGGCACACATTATCAATTTACTCATTACGCATCCAAGCGCGGATGATAAGTACCCTTTCAAAGTACGTGTACGTACATAGGCTTAACACAGATTTAGTATCATTCAACTCAAATAGAGTATGAAAGTCATTTAGACCTATGTTTGTTAGGTACGTCTTTAATACACTATCTCTAATCGGAATATACCCTTCACAACAACACACTATATGATACAGATTTTCCGGGTCATTATTATTATTTTTGCACTGAGGGCACATTTCATCCAGTTTTACATCGTATCTTATATTGTGAAGGTAAATCCTTATTTTCTCTATACTAACCTGAGTGAGAGATACTTTGCCGGCATTACACCAATTACACTTAAAGTCTTATACATCAATAAAGAATTAGGGTTTGTTTTCCGTTCCATATCTACTTGCCGTTGTATGTCAACCATACGAATAAGCATTTTAGAGCAATATTCGCTTATTTTTATTGGGTATTGCAACTGCCATACATAAACACTTTTCGTTTCCAAAGCTGATGCCACACAATTGATTACAGCACAGTATTACAGTAATTATCGATTTAAAAATAAGCTTGGGTAGTCATTTTTAATTTAATTGCATTATGTTTATCATGGTGATATCAATAATTAAGCATTCATGAAATCTCAATAATTTCCACTTATCTGTGGTAAATGGAGATTTATATTTGTATTCCAGACTCCAACAGCTTTGTAAAATAAATAAAATCTACATTTATTAAATCAAAGCTTTCAATTTACAAAAGATACTATAATATAAATAAATAATATTAAGTTGGTCCGGCTAAAGTTTCCTGATATTAAGACTAATTATAGTCGCTTATATATACAAGTCGATTTTGGCACAATTTTCAAGCAAAATGCAACTGTTTTTGAGGCGGAATGAGATCGGAAGCGCCTGGCTGAAGTAGTGTAGAGAAGTGTTTCTTATATACTCCAATTTGCTTCTTAGTGCATACGTGTATAGTGCATATACTTATGTACTAAAAAGAAAAATTGGGGTATATAAGAAACAGGTGGACATGCAGACAGACGGACGGACAGAGTCTAGTATTGACATAAAGAGCAAACTAATGTTCCCTCTTAATACAAGGAATTGACAGTAGAATAAAAGGAAAGACAGTTTTTCGATAATGGAATCTAGCTGTAAAATAAAAAGTATTCACCTTCAAAATGAAGGACCGTTCTGTGAAGCTCGAAAAGGAAATTGGCAGGAGGCAAACAAGGACAATTTGGCAGAGGAACAAGACACTTCAGCAGTTTTATTATGTTGCTTTGTATGGCAAAAATACAATGAATGTTGCGATGTGCGACCAATAATAAAAGAATACTCCTACATATAACACTGAAAGAAAATTATATTATGTAAACCTATTTACTATCGAAGCCATAAGAGAAGTAATAACTTACTAACTGCTTTTGCGTGTACAAAGTCATAGTGTTGCCTGACCAGTATTTAAAAAATAATAAATACAAAAGAAAATCTGGAAATATTAATTATTATTTTGTAGACGGATTAAATTTAAACTGACACATTTCCTTATTGTGCGTTAGTGTGTATTTCCTACAACACACCCAATCTGCGCATTCAAAACATAAAACCTTTCAATGCTAGTGCTACATTTTGCAAAATATTGACAGATTTCTTTTTTGAAAAACTGATACATTCCTTTTATTTACTAGACTGAAAAAGATAACTGTCACATCCATTTGTTTTACCTGCACCTTTATTGGTAGCCTTTCTGATCAAGTATTCAAGTAATGTCCGTTCTGTAATTTTAGTTATCTTATCAGTAATTTACATTTCATAGTAAGTCTACATTACACTTAATGAAATAATTGATATGGGTATGCACCTATAAACATTTTATCTGTTATATCATTGCATAGGTAATTAGCAATGGAGCCTCCCTATCCGTCGTCTGGTTTTATCAGTACGTATTACAACGATAAGAAGTAAGTATTTATTTTTCTGGCTGCATAAGGCTGTATAAAAGTAGAATCCAAAACGTACGCATATATAATCCACATAATAATTAAATTAGTTATAAATTCTAGTTTCCATAAATATAAATATTTGCAAATAAAATGGACATAGAACACAAAAATAAAATTACACACAATATAAGTTACGTTGCAGGCAAAATCTGTAACCTTCTCCATCTGCTACATTTACTATTAGAAAAATCTGTGATCACGGAAGTAGAATTGGAAACAATTGTAAGTAACTCTAAAATAAATCTAATATTTTATTTAAATATTATTTGTGATGCGTTGTATTTAAAAGAACAATTAAAAGCATGCAATTTTAAACGCACTTTATTAATTCGGAAAAAAGTCAATGACGTAATATGAAGTATGGGTAATGAGAATTGCAAAGTTAATTTCAAAATTTAGTCGGTTCTTCGTCGAGGTTCTAGCTGCACGTACACAAAACTTTTTACTCTGTGCACCTTCTGTCCTGTTTTAATTTTTTT
>JAQFYC010007684.1:0-10115 GCA_034694165.1 Tomocerus mixtus
AAAACGTTGAGTTAACCGTTGAGTTAAAGAAACCTAACCTAAACCTTAAAATTAAAACTTGCTTGCTCTTCGGGCGGAAACAAGGTAGTAGGTAAATACATATTTGGTGCACTTGCAGCATGGCAATTATTTTCTAACCTAATTCTGCAGCTGTGTGTGTCAAGAGATAGGAAGTCAAGTCAAGTCAGAAGCTCCATCGATGTAAACAGATATTATTCTACTTTAGTTACTGTTACTCTACTCCCGACTCCCGACTGGAAATGAATGCTCGGCCAGTATTTTAGTTTAGGTTTGGACACAATAGACATCATTTGTTCCTTCGGGTCAGAGCAGGCCAGGCCAGACCAAGCCAGGCCAGGCCAGTTGAGTGCATTAAGAGCTACACTATTGTAATAGATAGTCCGTTCTCTTGTGTACTAGAAGTAGTGAGTCCAATCCAATATTCTGAACTAATCGCAACTCCAATAATCGATTTCTCTCGCATTTCTCTTTTTCTGTCTGACTGTCTTGTCTGTCTGTCTTCCTATAATAATGCAGTGCAATCGCAATCCAATCCACAAGCCTAAATAGAAATAGCAATTGTATTATGTACCAAAGCAGCACATAGTAAACATACATACATACTAATACTAATAGCAGTTATATTACGATGGTGTTATGTTATGTTGGGTTTTGTAAGTATTGGTAGTAAATACTTTCCCCTAGCTGGATGGCTTGGCTTCCACCGTTCATCAACATCAACATTATTCACTCGAGACAGTGGGGTACCCAAATAGTTGCTCAGACCAAGCCAAAGCAAACTAGGATCACGGAGCTTACAAGTTGTTCATTTCCTAAAGCTCTTGCGTGGAATTCGTCAAACACAATTAAAACCTACAATACCTACTATAAATACTATCTCTATAATCTATAAGTCTATAAGCAGATATGTACACATAGATTATAGATCTTTTAATAGTAAATACTCTTCTATGCATTCTGTTGACTCTTGGGTTGACAAGACAGTACTGTGACTATCTAAACAAACCTGACTCACTTATTCCCATTCCAGAATTGTTTGTGTTCGGATGTATTACACATTATAAACCGGTACTGTCCTGTCCTGTCGTATTGTCAACCAAAATTGGAGCACATACATATCACATCACATCACTAAGTGTATAGCATAGTATTTGAAATTTTCCCTATACAATAGAATCTATAAATTATCACTGTTGGCTATGTTTATGTATATAGAACTATTTACTATATATTAGTTTATGTAGATATCAGTACTAGATAAACAAAATGTCCAATCCAATCCAGTCCAGTATTCATTACCATAAAGGAGTTCATTTGGCTGATATTCTTTTGAGTGAAAACAGCGTGGGCTTTGCGTTGCCCAGTTGGAGGTAGGTTTCCCTAAAATAAACTGATTGATGGCTGCACTGGACACAGTTAATAATCATTAGTAGGTAAATATAGCATTCTCTTTCCCCCTGCCTACTATTACATAGGTACTACGTTCTAATTATTTTCCCCATGCTAAATATAGGCTATAAAGTGAATATTTGATGGAAAACAGTTGAATTTGTTTTCAGTTCATTTGGATTCGAGTTCCAATTTCAATTGTTTGCTTTTGTCATTGTCAAGTCAATGAAGTGGGGAGAACTTTACATTTTAGATAACAAGTTCCAGCCAGGGCCACGCAAGCTAGACTTTACCTTTTCACCGCACCGGGTTAGATTTGGTTTGGCCTTGATGTTGTGGACGTGTAATACATAATATGGAACTTACATAGCGTATACCTATGTAAGTAGTTTGAATGTAAGTTTAAATTAACATTGTTATATTAGTAAGCCAAAGAGCAAGCCATATGATAGAACGTGTGCTCTAATGAATCTATCTGTATGACAAGTCAAGCCAAAGCTAAAGTCATGTCAAGTAACTAACCTACATGTATAATACTGTAGGTAATGGTAGATATGTATGTATTTTAAGTGTAGGATACGTATAGGAGTATAAAGTAGATTTAGACAGAGGCAAATGGCAGGGAACCCAATATTTGTTACCTATCTAGCAATCTAGCCTAAGAATGTGTAAAGAGAAGAATGAAAAATTGAGGATCATTTCCGATCCCATCTATACGATCGCTCCCCTCTTTTTACTAATTGTCTGGAATCAGACTAGAATGTAATTAACGTCAACAGGGAAACTTTATTAAACTGAGAATTAGCTTGCGTGAATTATTGCGTCGGCTTTACTACACACTCTCCCTATTCACTATTAGTACATAGAATAAGCTTCCTTTTACCATTCACTTCTTTATTTGCGTTTCCACCGCATTGCCATTCCATGCCTATACATTATCCTAACCTTGGCACAATCTCCCACTTTATTATTACCTATAGCACTTTAACTACTATTTTCAAAGGTACATATAATTTGAAGTTTTTACATTCCTTGTAATTAAATCCTGAGCCTTACGTTTATTCACATTTACTGTTATTTAGATTGTTCGTTTTCCTGTTCTGCATAGGCTTGCTTCGATTGGGCTTTTTGTTGTTTTCTAACTCAAATTAGTATGTACGTCTTTGTTTATTAGGAATTACGGATATTTTGCCATTTCCGAACATTACGTGTAAAATATACGTACTTATTGCACTTACCCCCACTTAAATTAAATTCAACACGCACAAACAACACGTACTTGAGGAAATTCTACCAATTTTCCATACAATTTAAGATATCTTGAAGAAAGTAGACTAGACGCATAAACAGGGATAGCAACATCAACCCTAAAAATATATAAATCATCCCTAAATGATTTTCGTTTTCCCCTCGTATGCGTATCCTTCGTTTTCACGTAGAGTCATTTATCTTGGATGATAAGCTATTAGGAAATATGTAGCGTAAAGTAAAATTTCCATTAGACAGGTACGTATCAACACCAACGTATTCCTTGTAAAGAAATATAAGAATCTAGAATATATACGTGATCAAGACGCAAGTTGGGGGTGCATTTTGTGTGTATTTACCTATATGTGTGTACATAGCGATTGTATCTATCTCCCTGTAGCTATGTTACAGTCCTTACAGTAGTGGCAGCTGTCAGTTTCCCAAAACTCTAGAGAATTTTCCATTTTCTCCACATCTATTGTTTTCTAATCTGTAACTAAGTATCGTAGCTATTTTGTTCTGCGTTTAGTATTATTGCATTGCAGAGCTGCTCTCGTAAATTTCAATAAGTACCTATGGAGTGTATAGGAACGGAAGTTAGCATTAATGCACGCTAATTTAATTCTATTGTCAATAAATTAAGCTCGTTTTCTTCGCTGCAGATTTCTGTTGTGTCGGTGATGGTCTTATGTAGGCAGTAGGGTGTAATGTAATTACCTGCCTTATATTTATGATTGGGGATATTACCTTTCCTGCTACATTGTTTCCGTTTTAGCACCTACTTCCTTTCTTATGTATTCTGCGGGATCGCCACGGAACGGAACGTTGTCTACCTGCCTACTTAAATACTTAACATTACTGTCTAGAGCAAACCTTGCGTAGAAAGTGGGTATATATGCTATATAATAAGGTATATCTGTATATAGATACTTTAACACAATACACTACACTTTACACTGATACAATGCTATACAATGTATATGTACCTAAGTAAAGGTAATAGCATCCTTCGTCCTTCACTCTCACTTTTGTTCCTATTGTATATAGTATTTTGCGTAGGGTGAAGGTAGTGTTTACATTTTATGACCAACTCCTGTATGTAACTATATTATAGCACTTGTTAGTCTATTATGTGGTGTAGTGTGGTGTTCTGGTGTTGGGAAGGAGTGTAGGAGGAATTGAGATGTGTGTGAAGTAGAATGGGATGTGATGTGACAAACATAAAAGGAAAATACTATTATTATAGTACATATCACAACAATACGCAATACAGTTCTGATATTATGAACTACTTACTACTATAGCTACGCACTTGTATAAAATAACTGTAGAAAAGGCAAGGCTAAAGTACCCGTCCCTTTTTCCTTATTTGAGGAAGCACTTAAATAAGTTAGGTATGTGAACAATGTGTAGTATATTTTTGGATTGCGTTGCTTTGTGTTGCGTTGTTTGGTTATTGTGTAGTGTGTGTGTCCCTGTTTAAGTAAACAGTATTTGTATTTACTATTTACACTAATGGAGACGTGGGCCCAGCTTAAATTTTGTGACAAAAATAGTTTGGTAGGTTAATAGTAAAGTAGTACGTCGTGTGCTTAAGTACCTACATGTTGGATACACAGGGTACTTAGAATGAACTTTGATACAGCTTTCACTAACTTTCACCATTTATGCCCGGAGAATATTATTAAAGCAGTAGCTGGTGAAAGGTGTATTAAAGTTGTTTTTTTGAGCTACCCCGTACATACGTGTACCATATTCGTTCATATTAAAAAGGTATATGTCGTAGGCACGCAGTACTACAAGGCATCTGTGCAACAATATCCAGTTATGTTATGGTGAAGATGAATTAAGTTAAAAAATTTAAAACATTCAAGAATTCAAAAAAGGAATGTCAGTTTTGTGACATTACATAAGGAAATATTTGATAAGTGCATAGGTACATCATTATTAACGAAAAATTCAATTTCTCTGTAGGCACTACAAATTAAAATGTCGTAGCTTGTTAAAGAATAAAAAGTATATAGACATCGTGTTCCCTTTGACTAGTGGTACTGTGCATCTACGATCTACGATACACAGAAAGTATGTACAGTTTTGCATTGCCTTGTGAAATTGGGAATCTCATAGGAACGGAAGACAATTCCGCAGCTTTGCTTTGTGTTTCCTGAGGTTACGGCACTTGTGAAAGATTTCTGGAGAATAGACTCGAGTCACATCTTTTCTGTAGTGTTTCCTCCTCTGTCCTTTCTTGTCGTTTTATGTCCTGCCCTGTCCTCTCCTGTATTCTATGTATGTATCTGTACATATAACATATAGATATGCTTTAGCTAAGTAAGTAGGTAACTTTCTTTGTCTCTCTCTCTCTCTCTTTCCTCATACTTATCCTACAGATATGTACTACAAACTACATAAGCCTGAAGAGAAAGTGAGATTCTGAGAATTCAAAATAGAAACCATAGACACATAGTTGTTTGCGCTTACTAGAAAATTACCGTCATAATGAAAATAGTTTACAACTTATGTTTGCCTCTAGATGTACCTACTACGCTAGACTGCAGATCAAATTTAGCTTACGAGGTTATGCAAATAAATGTACACATTCCTTGGATGGAGAAAGCTATTTCGTTAGTTTTACTGTTCTAGTGCACTATTGTGGAACATACGCAGCAAACATAAACAGAATGGAAAAGAAACACTGCTACGTATGTACTATGAAGCTCAAGACAAATTTCAGAGCTGGATATTCTTGTTAGCTTAGCTTGGTCTCCAACTACTTAAATATTATAAGCATAATATAGCACTGTATAGAATAGTAGTTCTCTATAAGTAAGAGGATCGTGTAGCACATATGTATTGTATTGTCCTACACTGTGCCACAGAATGTTCTAATGTAACATCAACATATTTACGAAGTTACACAATACAATAACCAACTAATGTAAGTATGTAGTAAGAAGAAGAAGAAGACGGGCTTATTTAGTCTGCTCGTGCTCGAGTCCTGCTATTGTTGGTGTCTTGTCTTGTCGTCCTCCGCTAAATCACATTAAATTATATGTTAAGATATCTCAAAGAGGAAAAGCTATTTTGGAACTCAAAGTATGTTTCCCCAGTTCCTGTGTTATGTGTAACGCTTCATTTATGTGATTAGATAACTTGACTTCAAAACATGCAGTATGTCATATAACAAACATCGGAATTAATATATTAAGATATATGCGTGCATAACACATGCAAAGTGTAATAGCACTCGTAATTGATGTGGAATATTGTAGATGCATAGGTGTGTAAAATCTCCATATTTGTGAAGATTTCAGCGGATCTTCTAACATTTTCTTTTGATACATACCTTTAATAGCATAAGACCTATTTATGAACTTACAGCTACAAAAGCAACTCTACGTTCCACAAAAATCTGTCCCATATAAAACATAGTGAATATAGTGGCTGGACTAATAGATAGTCTTCCTTTTAATATTTAATATAACGGATTTGGTGTAAAAAATTTGCTGATAATATTACAATATTATATACAATATTTTGAAATCTGCTTATAGCGTAAGCGTTACTAAACATGAGGAATGCGGACGAATGTTTGTAAACCTAAGCAAAACATACTTTTGATGATACTGGAACGCGCCTCAGCAGAACCTTTTCAATTATTCTTTCTCGAAGAACTCTAATAATTGTTTTAGCATAAAATAAATCATTTATGTATGTAACACAATTGAACATTGCATTGTAATTGCTATTAAATAATGCACTTCTGCGTAAAGTTGTTGTATACCATCATTAAGTAATTATTTTATCATGTTACTTTAGATTGCTGTTTTCGTTATGGTATGGTATATGTATTATAATGTATATAGAGGATACTTATTGGAATTGAATAAAGTGTAATGTGCTTTTATATATTTCTGGTTGAAGTACAGAAAGTAGTTGAAGCGAGTGCATTATTTTATAATGTATCAAAAAATGTGTTGTAGTGTAAAGAAAACAAATGCGTCAACGTAGAAAGGGAAAGCGAAGAGTGCTAAAATTGAAATAGAGGGGCTGAGAGTGCCTCCAACTCCGGGTCAAAGTTATAGGGAAAGAATGCCGATAATTTAATCTCCAGCAGAGCAAGTCGTCTTCTTTGGTACTGTTTCTCAATGGCAGACAATGCGCAATATAAATCTATATACTACTTACTGCTACTACTAAATCTAATACTTACTTCAATTCTTACAATTTAGACCTACAGCATATACTGTACCTATGTAGCTTCCTAGCCTCAGTCAGCAAGCTTCCTCCCACTTTCTTGCTACATCAGTACGATATTACGTTAGTTTAGTTCTGTCTTTATTGCTCTACATTTTGCAATGCCAGTTCAAACCAGCAAACAAAACCAAGTCAAGAAGATATATCTTTCAGACACTACTTCCCACAATAATATTATAAGAACTTACATTCCCTACAGAGATATTGGGAAAAGGGTACATCTCAGAGGCAATAAAACTTATCAGGAAGGACGACCAATCCTCTCCTCTAACGATCACCCACTTATTAAGATCATAGATTATTGTATATTAAGTATTTAAGATAATGCGTGTGAGAGGTTTAATTAACTGTTTACTCTCGCTATGACTATGATTACTGGTTTAATATTAAGTAGGCACGGCTATGTTTATTCTTATAGCTTCCACAATTTATTAGAACCTTAGCTAATTGCTATTTTCGCCTACAAACCACTTTTATTTTTTAATTCGATTAATTAATTTAAATTTATTTTATGTAATAAGGTCAGATTGCAAACCAGTGTGCTTGAAGAAGTCAAAAAAAGATTAAAGTAAAGATGATAATGTTGTATAACCCAATATAAGAGGGCATTATAGCATATGCATATTGTATAGCCTTCTTTCAATGACAACTAACTGCAATGCTAAAATTGCAAATTCTCTTCACATTAAAATATTAACCTTTGTATAACAATTCAAGTATTTGTTATTTCACAAAGGTTTCTATCCAACATAGCTACCATATAAATATGCTATTGTATACTTTCTACTTAATATCCGTCGTAATGCGTATGTAAGTACTTAAGTACCTATCAGATGCATCCAGACACACTTTGCGTTTAATATAAAATAGAGAAAGTACAGTTATGTCCTTCAAGTAGTATACTATTCAGTTACATATATTGGAGCTACTTAAACAGTTACACACGTACTTAAAGGAAGTGTATAAATATCGCATAATATGTCTACAATGTGTGTGCAGATTTTTGTATAGGCACTAAAACTAATGCACCCCACATACATTATTTCCCTTAATGTCGATGTTGAAATAGTATATAATGTAGAAAGTAGTGCGGGTGAGTGAGGAAGGAAGGAAGGAGCGAGAGAGCGCGGGACGAGGTCCATGATCGGATCGGATCACATTAGGTGGCCGTACATTGAGATAGATTTGTGTTGCGGTGACAGAGTAAATGGACAGAAAATGTGCTTTTCCATGGAATTTGCATGATAGAGTGTGATTTGAATGGAGTAAGCGGGATACTCACTCTCTATACAGTCACCACATCATACACTATACATAGCATTACTATTTCTAGACAAGGAAATACAAAATCCTATACAATATGTATAAAGTCATATAAATATTGTATTTTATATTGTAGTATCTATTATCTATAGACATAGAGCAATAGTACATGTAGTATTTAGAAGGTAGGTACTACTTTTCGAACCAACAAATAAACCAAGTTGCATTTTTACATGCATTATACCTATGTAACTCATTTTGTATACAGAGTGCTTAGTACCTACCAACTTATGTAACTGGCATCTCTAAAAACAGATATATAAAGTACCTACTACTATGTATTTAATAGAATCGATACAGTTTCTTTTCACAAGACTGCGACTACGTACGCGTACACTAAACTCACTCACTCTCCATCCAGATAAGCATTGTCCAAAAATTTATTGCTCGTGCAAAAGACAGGACTTTACTTTAGTCTCACAGGCACTCGCTATACACAAAATACATACATTTGTATTGTGTCCCTGTTTATAGGAGATATATCTAATGCACTATAGGTATTATTTCTGAAGCAAATCCAAATCCAACAGAGAAAAAAGAAAAAGACATTCATTTCAGCTTTCCATCTCAAACTTTTTTCTTGGAATATTGAAACAGGGGAATCCTGAGCAAGTAAGAAGCTAAAGCTAAGCTAATACAATATATCCATTGCACTGCATCACTATTACAGTAGTGCATTGGAATATATCTGTCTGTGTAAGCTAGCCAAGGCAGTCGAAGTCGAATTCGAATTCGAATCTTGGAAATGATAGGGAACGGGGGAGACTAAACGAAGAGCAAAGCAAGTGACAGCCGAAGAGACCTTCCTTGATTTGACTTCCCCCGACTTGACTTAACTTAACGGAACATCCTTCCGATTTTCATTTTCTTCTGTAGACATAGTGAATTCTGGAGTCTTTCTATGTACAAAGTACAACTTCGTGACAAAGGCAATGTGCATACATACTACAGTTACAGTACAGTACACGAAACTGTACTTCTAAGTAATACATACTGTACTGTAATAGTAAATGGAGGATATACTCCTATATGTTGTTACAGTGTTTAGTTACTAAGCCAAAGCCAAGTTGATACAACGAAACCAGCTGTCCTGTCCCTGTCTACATAGTAGAACTCACGTCAGATAGAAATCCGAATTGCACCAAGAGAAAGAACAGAGAAAGAGAGAATTGTGTGTACTTACTACTTACTTCATCCAATGCAATCCGATGGCTAAGCTAAGCTTCGTATCTCACTTTCTCTATCTAAAATTCTGAAGGAAAGTAGAGGAAGTACGATCTGAAAAGCTCTGAGGAGAAGATTAGAGATCCGAAAGGGAAATCGGAATAGAAGTAAAGAATGGAAGAGTCAGTTAACAAGAGTCTACGGTCTACATTGAAAATACACTTCTTTACTCTTACTTTACTCCAGATCAGTTATTTAGCTCATAAGATTTACTATATTACTACGGAGTAACAATGTAAGTATGTAAGTACAGTATTGTGTACTATTTAGTTCGAGGAATGAAGTGAGACCATGGAAAACAGAAGGAGAAAGTTGTCTAGTCCAACTCATAAGTTTTCTTCTAATTCCACTAAGGAATAGGAAAATAGACTTTCCTCTTCCTCTTAATTGTCTATTGAAAAAGCTAAATTCCAGTCCAGTTCACACTCTCTTTTGTCCTGTGTAATCATTTTATATTAGAGTCAAGCTATATACTTGTAGTTGTATGTAGTGTACCCTTAAAAGTGTGTATTTATGTTTAAGGATGTATGCCTAAAAGTATTTAGGCAGATTTGGCCGAGTAGTAGTATTAGGAAAGGATTCCACGACAATTCGCCCGGGCGACAATTCGCCCGGGCGACAATTCGCCCGATGCGACAATTCGCCCGGCGACT
>JAQFYC010007685.1:0-10113 GCA_034694165.1 Tomocerus mixtus
CTCCATTTTAACATTATTTTAGATAGGTCAATGGAAATAATTTTTGTAAAAAATATAAAACACGGCCGCTATGTGCATTGTATCTAGACATGTTAATTATATATAGGTATACCTCTATTGTAATATACATAATATTTCAAACTCCTGGATATAAATAATGATCTAATTACAAATAAAGCAAAGTTATATAGACATTTATAAATAAACTGGTCACGTTGTCACTCAAACTAACTTGAGACTATATACGTAATAAATACAAATATATAATGACTCCCTTGATGCATACCAAACCTAATTATTAGCAATTGAGAATAGACAGTAACATTTGTAATCATCAATAGGAGAAAAACGTAACAAGTTGCATCATTAGTTCATTTAATAAGCTATGTATTTGTATGTAGCATAACTCTCTATACGTACACGTTCGCATTAGTTCATACAAATATGAACGTCCATTATTTCCTGGCCAATTAACTAGTCAAACTCAACAGGCTACTGAATACATGCAAACAGTATGGCTATTATTAGTAGTAGATTGGATGGAAGTATCTTGTTGCATATTGTCTTCCTAATGAAACTATGTATACTAATTGGTAGAATAACTTCAGCGTAAATATTGACTACTGTGCATATATGTATACTTATAGTGCTTATAAAACTATAAATAAATTATAATGGCTGCTACATATTATATGTAGTATTTGTACATAGCAATTATTGCATGCTGAACTTAGTATATTGACAAGAGACTAATTGCTAATAATAAATAATATTTATGAGTATAGTACAGGTAGAACTCAACATCAGTTAACTATACAAATGTAGATACAAATTCACTACATTGCATTGGCTACGTAGAAATTTACAGGTTAAAAACCAAATTATTCCGTATTAAACTTTTCATGCAAATATCAACATTATATCTACAATTATAGAAGAAAGCAGAAATATAACTACACAAATTAAATTATAACTGGCGCATAGCATTTCTCGGCTTTCAATGCCACAGTTTTAAAAATACATGTAGGAAAAATTATTTATCGTAAACTATATGGTAGATTAGATACTGTAATTTTGTCTTTAGCTGCATTTCGACATGTAGGATGGAAAACAAATGAAAATAAATTAGGCTCATATTGCGTAGACGTGGATAATTGCATCACATGGCATGCCACGAGTTGTACCCAGTCCCAATTTAGTTTTAATGGTTCGCCAGTCAATTAGTTGTCTTTTTCAATGAAACTCACGTTTTTCGGTAATAATGTTATGCAGGCGGTCTTTCTGGAAAAACCACCACGTACATGTAATAGGATGTCAATTTGCCACTATTGGATTACATGATTGTTATGCATCCTGTGCTTAATATCGTACACATTTCTAAAATAAACTATTCTCAAGAGTCAAGACCGACATCTCGAGATCATTAAAAGGCAAATGTTGGATAATCCCATTTATTGTAATATATTATGTAACATACTAATTTCAATACGTAAAACAGTAATTGCTTGTAAAATAAGATAATTTTCATCCAAAGCTATTAATAGCATGGAAAGAAGTGTGCCATGCATGGGGGCAGCAAAATTTCTTTAAATAATTCAATGAATATCATTTACATTTACATAATCTTCCAAAATAGCATACAAATTGGGATTCAGTTCTATACATACCTAAGTAATTGTATAAGCGCTAGCCTTATTTATTGTGTTGTCTAACAAAGGTTTTAATTGACTCAGAAATAGTTGTTGATTCATATTATTATTCACTATATAAATATTTACTTCTATAGATTTTTGTCGATTTAATAATTGTGGTCGTTCCTGTCATTATCAACATTCTGTTTTCGTAATGATTCACTTCATAACGTAATTGTTGCTCATAAATGTTGTGATTGTATTTTGTATAGATATGCTTACCTAATTGTGTAGGTACTAAGCCATACTACGCCTGAAATATTTCACCTTTCATATCATTCAAAAACTAAATGATTCACTCATATTTCACTATTAAACCTTTATATGGATTGCGATTAATATTGTAGGCATAAACATTATTTTGTATTGCACGTATCGGGACAGAAAAAGCTCACAACTCAAAACATTAATTTATTCTTTTGTGATTTGGAGTGTAGAGCTGTATTATATTTAGCCAATTTAAAACCACCAAATCTACGCCTGGGCCACCTCATGTCTTGTCCTCATATGTATTGAACTACGAGTAGAACAGCAATACAACAATAAACACAGCGCATTCTGTCTAAAAGGATTCCAGTATAAAGGAGAATCTTATATCGACCGGATGTTACAGCTTTTATATGTTGAAAAGCAACTGAGAAGGGATGTATGAAATTCTTGTAATAAAATTATCGCTTTTCATGGCCCATTTTACTTAAAGTTGGACTGGATATTTTTAAACAATAAATATTTTCAACGCTTATAAAAATTAAAATGAGAAAATGAATAAATACAATTGTAAATAGTTGTTAGATTTGAAACTTTTTCGTTAATACTAATTCCAATAATAATCCGAAATAATAATATGCTTATTACAGATAATTTAGCACAAATTGAAGACTAGTTTCCCCAAAACAAAAGAATCAATATATGGAAGAGATTTTTTACTCGTTTTAGCCTGAGAGATGCTATAGAAAAATTTTGCACCTTTTTAAGAACAATTAATCATATTTTTGACTATCCTGTGAATGTGTAGTTGATATAATAGTACTTAATTGAATGGGAAAGTGTATAAGGACTATTAAGACGGTACACGAAATTGTGGAACAATATAATACATTCATCTTTAGCCAAGTAGAGAACTCTTTTATTGGTCATCTACGTCTTAATGGATTTAACGAATTTATCAACTAAATGGAAGGAATTTTGCACAGTCCCTCACGCTTCTTACAGACTGAAGGTACTGTATGTACTACTATAGAAGCTACAGGTACACATTTCATTTACACATAATAAGTAATACATAACCCAGTACATTTACTAATAGCAAGGCGAGACGTAAGCCATGAAAAGAAAATGCAAGGGTAAAGAAGCCGTTGTTGAGTTGAGTTTGAATGAAATTGGAGCTTTTCTTTAGCATATGCAATAGTAGAATAATATTTATTGTCTCCATACATAGAAGGCAACTGTGTTATTGTATGAGCGTGTGTTTAGGATATGCATTGCAGTAGTTGTAGTCGAGTGTAGTGTAAGTGTAATAGTAATAATGCAGACAGAAAGCTACCTTCTACAACTTTGCCTTGTCTGTAACATTGTCTTGTGTATTTAAGGTTCACCTGTATCTGTGTGAAAAATACATTAGTCATTGGCCAGGACAGGACGCAGCATGAGAGGACAAATGCTTCAATTAAACACTTTGTTTACATTAGCTCAAAAAAACCTTATATGTTACTACTATTAGTATTCGCTATTAAATATCCATCCCCATACTACTAATATATCTATGTCAGTATATTATATGTAATACAATACACTTGCAATTTACCACTTACCACACCAGCACCAGTTTCATTCAACACACAATTAAACATAATCGCAAAGAGAGCGACAGACGGACGCTTGGAGTTTCGTTGGAGTTGGAGGCGAGAAACTAATTTACATCCCATGGGTTACTCAAAATATTATTAACAATACAAACAATGCAAAAATAATGCTAAAAATAAGTGAGGTGAGGGGCAGAGCAGATATTACACATTACACATGTAATAGAATACACACTTTACATAAAATAAGCAGAGACGTGCCATATTTTTCATTGTGGTGTGGTCGCTCTTATGAATACAGCATACTTATATTAAGTTTATCTGAGCATTAATACAGATATGCACAGTAGTTTATTCCGTCTATAAGTATTCTTGAGGTTCCATGCAAAACTCGTTCCGAATAGGGGCATTCCTTATATCCATTAATGTGTAGATGACTTAAAGACAATAAAAGAGTTCTCTACTTACTAAAGATGAATGTATTATATTGTTCCACAATTTTGCGAACCTTTTTAATAGTCCTTATACACTTTCCTATTTATTATTCAATAATACTAACTACACATTCACATTCTGAGCAAAAGGTTATAAGTTGTCGGTGAATAGGTGCAAAATTCCTTATAAATATTCGCGGAGCTGTTCTGCACAGTTTTTTCTTTTTAAGGGTGTAGTGAGTAGTGAGGGATGTATCTAATTACTATTTTCAACATATTATTCATTTTCTCATTTTAATTCTTACAAACGTCAAAAATATTTACTATTTAAAATTATCCATTCCAATTCCAAATAATGAAGGAAAATTATTTAAAGCCCATTTTCGCGTTTATGCCCAGTGCTGGACTTTCCTACAATCCTACATGTCAACCAAACCCTCACTCTAAAATCCGTTCATTGTGAGAAATTCCTTTATACCAGAATCCTTGTAGAGGAATTGCTCTGCACTTAATAAAGCATTTACACCCATCACTAAGCAGAAAATCTAAATAGGTTCTTAAATAGCTACTTACGTGAAATATAAATGTAACCAAAACGCAAACCAAACTCAACCACATTTTCCATTATCTTTGTACGGTACATTCAGTACAACTATGTACACTCATACTTTATACCAAATTATACACACATACCTACTCTACCTAAGGTTTACGCTAATTGCAAGCAATTCTTAAAATATTTCTGAGCATATGCTTCAGCTTCATCACACCATACCATAATACCCCACACTAAACACACATTATTCTACGAGGACCACATACCAAATGAGAATAGTAAAAAGCAAATGAAATATGATGTCTTTGTTCTGGTTCTGGTCTGTTCTGGTTTTGCATCTGGAAATAAATGTTGGAATTGGAAGAGTTTACTTTACATTTACATACATTTCAGCTTGAAAATATCATTTCATTCACATTAGTATGTATGAAATGGAGTGAGACAGCTTTGTACATGTATAAACTCCAATTGTATGTATTGTGTGTAAGTTATGTAGAGATATGCTAGACAATAACTTAAACCAAGTTGTGTATTGTGTTGTGTTCTGTGTAGAATAATATTTCATATTGAATTTTGAAGCTTTACTTTACTTATGTAGCTCCTGAGAAACTAATGAAGCTGTCAGATAAAGCAAAGAGCTAAAGAGATTTGGCGTGAACAAATTCTGGATGTGGTTTAGTTTTTTATGTTTGGTTAGCTGTGTTATGATCTGGATCTAAATCTGGTTTCCTCTGGACTGGAATCCGTCCTGTACATATACGAGTAATAATATGTTTCTTATCATATCACCTAGCCAAACCAAACCAAACCACAGAATGTATAACAAGTGACTAATGTTAAGTAAGTAAGTGTATATGTAACACAATAATAATGTAATGTAGACAGTAGACAACACAGTTATCTCCGGCTTTGTTTTCCTTTAACTTCAAAACTGTCTCTTCAAATTGCCTTGTAACTCTGTTATCTGCATAAACGTCACATTATGCATTAGTATATCTACTATCTACATAGCTTCAGTCGTATGTTCAAAGATATTCACGCACTACTCGTTTAAAAATTAGCATTTTCCTCATTAAGCTCTTCTCTAGTGAAGCTAAAGTCTAGAGCTAAAGAACTCTGTACTCACGATATTACTAACAACTAATGACAGTAATGAGATTAGAATTAGCCGCAACGGTAATGCTTATACCATGTACATATAATACTTGTAGTCTAATTCTCAGTATTCTTCTGCCATTCCGATCCTTTTTGCAAATGTTAAGCCAAAGCCATATGGCTTACACATATAAGTGAGTTTCCACTTCCTTTGTTATTATTACTTGTGTACATATACATAAGTATAGCTAAATGCTTTAAAAACTTTTGTAAGTATATTATGTAGAATAATGCATACATTTGTACGTACGTTTGTGCTTATTTACTAGATGGATTATAAAGAATAGCGTGGTGAATGGCTTAGAAATGTAAGAACAGAAAAGACTAGCTAAGCTACCTAACAACGGCGTAACATTTTCAATTTGCAATTTACAATGTATGTAATATGTTACAGTAATACGTAAGCTAATGATTACTAGAGAAAATCCTCTGAGATATTTCATGTCATAATGTAGTCGTACACTACACGCCAAAGAAAAAGCAAAGGATGTAGCATATGTACATACATAAGTATACAGTAGCCAAAACAAAGACCGTTCTATATTATGTAAGTTGTGTTCTTACAAGGAAACTTACATTTTACAGTGGATCTAACACATGTACCGGTAATATTGTAGCTTACACCTTAATATGTACCTTTTGTATCAATTTTTGTTTGCGATTTCTCAAATAAATTAGGTCCAAAATTAATATTCAGTCCGGTCATGTGCTAAAAACATATTCATTATAAATTATGCTAAAAAACTTATACTTTGTACGTATTATATGAAATAATTTCTATTTTTAACCGTTAGTAGGGTAAATGAAGCGTCTCATGTAAACGTAATAGCAAAAATGCTAAGTAAGAATTTTTTAAGAACCTCACGTACGGTATTTATACTTAAGACAAGTAAAAAAGCAATTAGGTTGCACAATTTAACTATGTTATATAATGCATGTATAAAACTACCTATACAATTTTAGGCTTGATATAAATATATATGTTTACTTTTATATATTTCAAAGGTATAGTATAGCTCACCTAAGTAAGTCTTGTCTAGTCTGCTAGCTTCTGGCTTCAAAACTTCAAAATACAAATACAAACACTACAACAAAACCCTACTGTCTGCAAATCTAATGGCACACAATCAAAATTGGCAATGGGTGAAAAAATTGCATATGTGCCAAGTTAAAGAAGCAAATGTGTCTCACCAGTGTAGAGTGTAAAGAGCAATGAAAGTTAAAGACACAGAAACTAATGGCTATGCTTTTGCTATACTTATGTGTGTGTGTGTAAGTACCTATATATATGCTAAATACTAAGTAGTACGGTTTAACATGATACATATAATTATATAGTAAGCAAAAGAACATCCGCAGTCCTCCCGCAGACATTTGTACACATTGCGAAATATATTACCGAACCGAACAGACGGGGAACGCTACTTACGTACATACGTAACGCTTTTTCATTAAGGTTATATTATTTTATGCTGAGAAGATTTAGATAAAAATGTCTAGCTTCTATATAGTGCATTTTTTCCGGATTATTTATATGTATATGTATATACATAGTTCGTATAGATAATCTTCCATGCGGTTACGCATACGTACATAATGATTTTGGTAAAAGTACATAAGTTTTATAATGGGAAGGAAACAGTTCCTAGATAAATTCTAGTATAATCCAGAATGAACTCAATCATTTTGCCATTATTTATACAAAGTATGTAGAACAGTAGTACATAGGTGATACCTAAACCTACCAACACGCTACATACTACTGAAAATAAACCATTTGGCAATGTGTGTCCTTAGTATCGCCAGTGGACGTTATGCGAATCCAAAACACAATTCTGTAGCACAAACCCTGAAAAGTATCGGGCGATACAAATGGCACCTATATGCTTATAAAAGTATTAAGGATTAAGTATGCACAATAAAATGGATTAATGCTACATAAATGAATTGCAGGAAAGACTCGATAGCACAAAACATTTATAATTCTCTCATTTATACATTATAATTCAAAATATTTCCGATTTAGGTGTATTTTATATTGAATTATCCTATAGAAGTGCACAAATATATAGATACTAAAATATATACTTACGTAATAAGGATTAGATTTAGTCTGGCTTAATTTTAGTCATTAGTTGCATCATTTTAGATTTGACGCATTTATAAGTACATAAGCAAAAACGTTGTGTAAATCGAAAGGAAACTAATAAAAGGAGCATTTTTTTACTTAGTACCTTAGTACTTAATATTTTAAAGATAGAGAATTTTGTATACATAGAAGCAAGCAGATGTCACATGCACACATTCACAGACAAGACATACAAATATATGTAACAGCAACAGCAGCTTGTATTTCTACGGATGTCTTGTCTTATCTGCCCGTGATCTGTGAAAAAATCTTTGCTTTGCTCATCCTTTATTTCTGTGACTGTGATGTGATATACATCCATATCCGCTGTGCTAGTATTTACAAGTATAGATATGTAGTTCAAAACTATAAATATCTGTGCTATCGACATTCAAATCGTATTTAACAAGTGTACTAGTATTTACTATGTGTAAAGTATAGCACCTTACTTACTATTTGTGTATATACAGATAGTGCATAGCATAAAGTGTAAACATGAATGTATTTACTTTGTAAGTAACTTATGCCATGCGTTTACAATTAGATATACAACATACATACAGATACACCTCTGTGTTGTCGTTGTCTCTTTATGATACTTTAAGTAAGATAAAAGTAGTATTAGTATTAGCAGTAAATATATAGAAAGTATATCGGTTTAGAGAAAAGACAATAAAAGTAAAGCAAAGTACATCAACACCACCTCTAAGCAACCTCTAGGATTTTACGGTGGGAATAGAAATAGCTTCCATTATTTACATTTAGATGTTACATTACATTATGTAGTACATACAACGTGTACTCTATCTGTATGTACAAAATCTTGGCTTGGCTTTAGCATAAACGTGCGACACGAATGCCAACGGCTAAGAAAAATGTATAAGAATACCTACTTATTTTACTTACAACTTACATAATATGCCATTTGAATTTAAAGACGTGTTTTATTGCCAACTGTGTACTATAAATGAATACATGCATTTAAAAGCTATCAGCTCGTGTTTATAAGCATTATATTGATAAAGAATGAATCAAAAGGTACATATAGAAACTTAAGTTTTATAACTTCATAGATAAATACATAGAAACAATGAATGATGAATACAAAACATAACCGCAGTGTTTTTTATATATGTACAGAGTTTAATACCTAAACAAAGCATAAATATACAAAAAAGCACGACCATAAACAGAGTTCGTTTCGCTTATCGTTAGTACAAAAGAAAATATTCGTGAAATTGCAAATTATATTGTAAAGCCATCAAAAGAGTTATATGACATTCCCTCCAGGACAAAAGTACTCAACCAAAAAGCTCAATGTATCCAATCGCATTTAGATTCAACATTCACATCAAATCACATGGAGGTGTTAAATTTACTTTTCTAATATCATTATCTCAAAGCAAGGCAATGCAACCGAAATCAAATACTATTGTTGTTGCACATTATAGTAATTTTAGCACTATGCACACAATAAGTTAGACTTTGCGTCTATAGAGTAAATATATGTACATCTTCACATGGTGATAATGGTTCATTCACGCTTTTATTTTACTTATGGAGAAATTACATGCTATATACTTTGTAGGATCAGTAAATCCACAAGTCACGCGGTTCCGGTTTTGTTTTTCAATTTTATGACGCAAAAATAATTCATTATTATATTAATAAGCATATTAATTAAATAGATACTAATTTTAATGTAATTTTAAATGATTTGATAGAGAATTTTCCAGCAAAAAGTCGTTAAATTGTCTACCAAGTCAATAATAATGACATTTAAATATCGTAGTTAATTATTCTTTATTCTGAAAAATATAGAGAAAATGCCCAGGAGGTTCCCCGTGCCTATTACATAGCTACTATTTTAAAAAATTGAAAGTTGTGTTGTGTATGTATATAAATATGTCCTGGCTTGGTTTGGTTGGGCCAAAACCATCACCAATTAGATAATATTGTACTAGGTTTGTACACACTACGCGTAACTAACCTTAACCTTAACCTTTTCCTTCACAAGTATTTTTAGTCCTGTGAGAATTTTCTCCAGGCCAAGTCAAACTGAATTCAAAGTCAAATAGAATAGAAAAGTGAGTATTCTAGGTACCTGTAGGCTGTAGGCAAAGAGATAAGGTTGTTCTTGTGAAAGTTTACTATCAACTGTATAACACCGTCATTAAATCCTGATGTGCAGATACAACCCACACATATTGTACATACAACAAAGGTAAACATTCCATAATGTCATTTGGATGTTCTGTTCTGACTGAGAAGAGACAAACCTTCGTGGACCATTTTGACATTTCATTTATTTAATTAAACGCACCCTGAACCCGAATATCCCACGCTC
>JAQFYC010007686.1:0-10113 GCA_034694165.1 Tomocerus mixtus
TTTCTATCAATGTAAGTATGTAGGTAGCTTAGGAAATCTGTCGAACGACGATCCTTACTTACAATTGGTAAACCATGATAACCATGCGATCTTATAATACCGTCGATATTTATGGTGTCTAGTTGTCATCCAATGTCACTTCGTCCCATATCTGGGCACAAATTAGAGGACCCATCCAAACATTCACATTTTTAGTTTACAAATTACACCGCAATGTAAAAACACGGAAAACCTAATTAGTATTCTAAAAAATATTGTCCATTTTCCCAAATCAGCATCTTTAAGTAGCAAAAACCTCAAAGTTTGCACTATTAACGAAAATTTCTCACAGAAATATTTGTTGTATGCGCTAATGTGTCCATTTTTGCCAAAACTGAATAATATTCCTTCTATTTACTAAAAAACTAGAAAAATATTCATTGGTATGCCGAGATAATCAAGTTTTTCTAAAAATTCTTTGAGGAATAATGTGAGGAATGAAACTGGCCATGTTTGATAGTTTTTGTGCCCAGCTATGCTTGAAAACGAAATAGTATAAGTAGTTACTAGGTACAGTTATATAAAGTAAAATGTGTTTACTGGCTGTAAAGAAGCTGACATGGAGGAAAATGTGAATGAGACGAAGATTTTCTATTTAATATAGTATGAATGTATGTACATATTATAATAACTGCTTCAGATAGATATTTATTATGGAGAATGGAGAAGAAGGAGCAATTATAATTATATTAGACGATAAATAATATGAGACGGAGAGATAGCGAGGTCAGTGACGATTAAAGAGTATAAAATATTAAACTGACTGAATGACTGGCTTGGGTGAGTAGTGAGTAAGCTAAAAGCTATATTATGGTACATATATACAGAGTAGAGTTGACATTAGTTGACATCGATGACCCGGCTCACGGTCACGGAGTCACATCATGCCGTGATTACCATTATCATTTGAGAAACGAGAATAAAAGTAAAAAGTCATCACATTGCAGCGAGTGCCTGGAAATTGTAACATAATGCGCTTCTCCACTATTCGTCTTATCTCAATCTATTTATCAATGTACTTACTCCATATCTTCATTCGCTATAAGAATATAATATTATTAGCTAATAAATATATATATCAGAGCAGCTACTCGTTTGAATCTAATAAAATAAATGTAGGCATTACAAATATGTATGTATGCACGCAAGTAGTATTTAGATACTTAAGAATAAATAAATATAAGAATGAATGTCGCATTCACACGCCTTTTACAGTGATACTTATATATTTATATCCTTAAGAAGAACTTAATAATATAAATATATAAATGCTTCATTAGTAGGTATGTATTGATATAATTAAATCATATTCATTATATACAGAAATGCTAACAAACATAATGAACGCATAAAAATCTGCACGAGTTCTCGGTCAGATGAACTTTTCAATCTCTATTTCAAAACGTTATTCATCTGAAGGATAAAGTTGTATAATTGTTTCTTAGATGCATAACGTAACGGGGGTGTTTTTATACAATTTTTTAAATAAGTCATAATAAATACATACAATTATTAGTTAATGATTGTTATCTGGACAATTGTTCTATCACGGAACCTACTGCCTATAAGTTTTTAGTGATACAAATAGGTTGGAAACATTTTTAATTATAAAGCTTGAAGCAACTGATAAATTTTAAAACTATTTAATATATTTTAACTAGAATTCCTTATTTTACAAAGGCTATAAAAAATCTAAATAATTTTCTGTCCAAAATAGCAGCCATTTGCTATATTACAATTCCTAGATTACAGTTGGTATCGAAATTATCTCATAAATAATTTATAGTTTTAAAAAATACTTTAGTGGCACGAAAGTCTAGTTCACAGTTATAGTTTAGTAATCTTTCCGTGAAAAATAATCCATTACAGAAAATGTAAGAGCATGTATAATGTACAGTGGAGTCAGTATCAGACTGACTTTGACTAAATTGAGAATTCATGATAAGTATACAGATAGGTACATAACTAACAAAGTTATCAATAGAGTCGTTACATAACGTGCCCTCCTGTGCTGAGTTAAGTTCCGTGCCAACCCATGTCCCCTCCTTAATTTTCTATCTATCACTCCTTTCCTCCACTAAATAAACTACTCATTATCTCAATAGTTTTCTTTTAAATGATAAGTTAGCAGAGCCTTCATATAAATACCATAATACAGATATTCTGCATAATGTGTTATTCATAATTCATAAAACAAACTACTGTGCTTTTTTTAGTGAATGAACTTGTACCAAAAAGTCTCGCATATCAAATATGAAGTATATACCTTAATACCCAATTGATAAAATCAATTTGATAGAATCTGTCCATTGAGTAACTTGTTAAATAATTTATGTTACCATGCATAACCATATATAAATATATATACTGTACAGTATAGTTTATCTGTATATACAAATATAAAAACTATGTACCCCGACAATACTACAAAGTTCAAAGAAAGGACCTTCCATTAAGGTACTTCTGGAACGATACTAAACAGGAAAGAACCCTAATCATGCAGGAAGGAAAGAAGAAAGTCTGTGGGATACCGGGAACGATTTATAAAAATCGGAAGCAACTGTAATTCCGAGCTATGTAGATTGTAGATGATAAAACGCATACATAGTGGAAGAAATGGTGTAAAACAATTCTGTAACAATTCTGTGTAGACATAAAAATAAATTGCTGTAATCCAACATTAATTAACTAATTTTAATATTATAGGTAATGTGCTATATCACAAGGGGATTTATTTAAATATAAAAAATCAAATCTTAAAAATAAATATTAATAAAGATAAATATTTAGATAACGATAACTCAAAACTGCAAATTATTTAGTATTTAGTATTATTGCCATGTCGATCTAATTCTTTATTATTTGCAATGAAAAACAATTATAAAATAAATTCTACTCTCTTTTCAAAGGACCTTCTATGGGAAATATTCCTAAACACCATGGATATGATGAGGACTTAGAACCAGAGCAGGATCCGTTGGTTTTCGGTTCTTTTTCTGTTTCTATCTCTCAAGAATTCTACCCTAATGCCATTGTCCTTGTATAACTACTCCCTAACTAACCTACCCTACTCCAACATCCAACCGATCTCTACCCCTGTCTTTTCTTGTCCTTTCAATATTCGGGTTATTTCTCGGTGGGTACTTTATTTTTAGAAGTAGACTGATCCTGGTGTACTTGAGCACACATACTACTCAACAGGTCTATCCATCTAGATCTTATCCAGTTTATCCTGCAACTTCGTCAGTCCTAGTAAATATTAAATAGCTACCAATTGCTATCAGTTACTACCAGACCACTTCCTTATATACGATTGAAAATCCTGACTGACTTATAATATTAGTAGGGTGAATGTAATCTAAGGCCATATATCCTACATAAGTAATTCTATCAACATCAACCCCATTCAGCATTCCAGTACGAGTATCTATCAGTAAACTATACGTAAGTTATATATAAGTATAGCAAGCTGTCAATTAAGTACAATGTCATGCCCTTCTTTTGTTAAAAGTTTTACTTTCGGAGAAATGTTCAATGCTCAACTGCCGGGTAGAGTTTCTTTCCATTTGGTTCTTTAACTACCCTACTAAACACAAGGACAGAGTATTTTAAAGAATTATAAAGTGTACTGTACATGTACATCCATGCAGATTGCAGATGCAGTCCACAAGTCCCTAAAAGTTCAAATAATTCTTTTTATCTGCAAAGTGTATTCATTTTTCCTGTTAGTGTAGCTACTGTAATATATATTCCTATACTGATACTGGTATGGTGGCCCTAAGCCGGTATATGACACAAAGTGTAAAAATATAAGCATAACTGGTAAACACGTTCTGTAGAATATAACAATTGAAAGATTGAAAGAAGGGACGTTTGTTATTGCATAATATGGTAAGTACAGTATGTATGTATAGTATAAGGAAATAGTGTATGCGTGAACTTCTGCAATAATGTGTAAAGAGTGAATATATAGTACATACAATACAGGAATCTAATATCTAATAGCATTTGCCGGTTGCTCGGGTTCCTTATCTCCACTTAACAATTTCGGGTTCGGTCCTTTTCTGGACTTATTTCCTATGTAAACTGAGAAGAAGGCCAATCCAGTGAAAGAAAGTGTTTGTGAACAGATCTGAACATAAAATATCGGGAAATTATTGTATTGTGCTTGTGTGTATGTACGTATGTGTGTAGGGGACATGAGATCACTTTATCTCTAAGCTCTCCCTATACACTATACTACACAGACAATAAAGTAAATGCTTGTTTCGAATATTTACTCATAAGTAGAGATAAAATAGTAACTCCTCACTCACTCACTCACTTACTCAATCCGTAAGTATAGTTTCTTTGCAGGGATGAATGTAGTTACTGTGTGTCAGTGCCTACTGCCTACAATAAATTATTTATTAGTATTTATTATTATATAGGCTTACGTTGGATTTGTATTGTGGACTGTTGCTGTCTTGTTCTTGTCTATGATATAATATGCACTATGCACTCTTGCACGTTTGTTTTGTAAATTGTATTGTAAATACTTACTTAATACAGGAAAATATACAATGGGCAGATAAATAAGAACTGGAAGTGGAAGTGGAAATGGAAGTAAGAAACGGTTGCTTTGCTGGAGATGTTCAAGGATGAGTAGCTGGCTACGGATTGGATTCGTTTCGTTAGCATTTCATTTCTCCTGACCTGGACTGGACTGACTGTGACTGCATATTATGACTTTAGTATTCAAATGTTAGTTAAGTTAGGTATACAAATAGTTATAGTAATACTTTTGTACTTATAATAATACACATACATAATAAGTTAGTAAGCTAAAAGTCCGTATAAAATACAACAGGAGATAAATTCCTACTTACTTATTACTTTGCATATCCTCAGTCAACTTAATACTCCTGCCTGCCTGCTGGATGCATTCGTCAAACTCATATAATGCTGTACATTGTATTCTAATTCTAAATTCTAACTCTATTCAACTATCCAGTACAAGTATTCCAGTATTCCAGATGCTCATACATACTATACATTTCATATTACTATCACTACTATTGTAGTCAAGTACAATCCACATTACAGGAGTAGTGTGGATACATAGATTATAGGGATAGTATCCATATGCATGATATTTGAGAGATATCGTAACGACTGGATACAGATACTGGATATTATAAGGTTGCTGGAACTGGAATGAAGAAATGAGATGAGACGAGAGGACGGTTAACATGAATTGAAATCAATTGAGCAGGAACGGACAGAAGGCCGGAGAAAATCTCGTTCGACTGGAATTGACGTCGACTTGCAATGCAATTCACTCGTTCACTCGTTCACTGGACAAGATGATAAGACAGCTCAACTCCAGTCAAGTCAAGTCAACTCAAGTCGAAAGCAGCAGCAGCAGAGCAAGCAAACCAAAACAGGACCACAAATTCAATGCAAATGCAACTTCATATTTATATGTATATTTTATAGGCTCTAAATTAAACTAAAATAAACCATTGCATAACGAATGCAATCAAGCGGTTGAGCTAGATATGCAATAAAGTAACAGGTTTGTTAATATTAGAGTTTTCTACATTGAATTCTCATGAAATCTTACAATGTCACAAATCTGAGGTAAATTGAGATTCGCATTTGAACTTCTGAAACGAACTTTGGTTTAAAGTTAATTTAAATAAACGAACAGAACCTCTGTTGTTAGCCCTATAGTAAATTGTGCACCAAGTCTCGCCGGAATCAGTCAACTTTGTCAAAAGTTATGGTGTCCATGGACAGGACTGACATAATAGTATACGTGGTTGCTCTACCACTTAATAAGCATGTCGTTATGTTGGTTTGCTTTTTCACTTTCCTACTTATGAACACATCAAATACGTACTTAGACTTGCAGATGTGTATTCTATTTGTATGCAGGTAATACCTTATTATATCCTTAAGACTAGGTTTTACAGTGTGCTATTTAATATTAAATTACATATTTATAATAAAGAGCTAATTCTAAGCTAATGCACAAATGAAATATATTAATGTATATACTGTAATCATAACATCTTTTGTACTAACACTAATATAAAAATTGTAGTAGTGTAAGCTAACGAGTATTACACAATAGCCACATACATTTATTGTCCCTATATGATATGTACTATATAAAAGCTGTATCAGTGGACTGACTGGAGGAAAACTAAGATAATAGAGCAACTCGTCAAAGATTTTAAATAAAAACCGTAACTATCATAAATAATACCCAATCAAAAATTTTGTTTACGATTGGTTTTTGAAAATCTGGAACTGATAGTGTGTGTGACGTCTACAAGAATCATATCCATATACATTCCTGGAATGTAGGGCATTATTTATATGGTAATATTTATAATGCAATTACAGATAGAAACATAATTGGTATAACAATCATCCGTTGTATTCGTATCTACATAACATTTATTATCGTATTCCCTGTAAGCATTTTACTTCGGTCAGGTCAAAACCGTATAGAAATCCTTTAGAAGATAAAACTGAAGAGAAGAACAATTCCGAGAAAAGTGTGTCTCAAAGTGTACCCGGTTGATTCCGGTTTGCTGAACTCTTTTTCATTGTAACTGATTGTGAGTAAGATAAATAATTTCCTGTGTATATCTTATAATTAAAAACAAAAAAACATAAAATACAAAGGTACGTAGGTACTACGTAAACTTACAAAGTTAGAATCACACAGTCACTCAGATTATATAACAAAACTGAAGAAGCGACTTTGGATTGGAATAGAAAAATATTTAAGCCAGTTTGGTTCGCTGGAGAAAAAATGTTGCGACTTTGACTTTGAAGTGAAATCCAGGAGCGGAGCGAAAGAGTTGGACAATTTTATGAGTTTCGCTCGAGTTAACTATGTAAATTTACATAAGAGTCCGAGTTGGCACGGCACATGCATATAAAGTAAGTCAGTGTCACTTGTTTCTTAACGGAGGGAGAGATGTGACGTGATGTGACGATTCTGATCTGAACTAATGTGACCAGACTCACTTTGAATATTCTCCAAGAAAATAAGTAACTACTGATACATATAAACAATCCAGTTTGTTCTCAACTTTTCTTTATATTTAGTCACGTTAAGTAAATGTAATGCAAATATACATTGCAACTTGCATATGCAATGCACAAAAACGACAACAGAAAAAGTGCTTCTGGATTGTTATCCAGATTATTGTTGTTACATACGTTCAACAAGAGAGTTTATTTAAGTAAGTACAGACAGATAATAAAATAATAATAATATCCAGTCCAGGAATGGACTAAACTCGGTTTGGTTTCGATCTTCAGCTGTACAGCTTTTTTTCTCAATAATATTATTTCCATGTACTCCCTTTTTGATTAGAAAGAAAATGACAAGCTATAAGTCAACTGGACTGAACTACTGGACTGGAGAAGAGAAAAAACTTGTATGCCGATAAACAACTTGCTGGATGAGGATACTGGATGGGTTGGATACACAAACTACTATTTGTAAGCAGTGCAGTGCAAAGTAAATCTACCTTAAGGTCTGGTTAGAACTTTGGGACAGGAATATATTGAAATGAGTGTACAATTAAAAAAACATGAGACATTGTCGTTGCACACACCCTTACACATGATCAGTCTCGTTTTCTCATGAAAAGACTGAGAATCGTTATTGCAAAATTTTGACAAGTCGTACAGAGTTACAAAAAATTTCAAAAGAAAGGATAAAAAATTCTTGAGCATATCAGGCTGGTTACTGCAACCTTTGTGATTAAAATCGGTTTTAAAAATGAAGATACATCTTTTCAATACATTCCCCCACTCCAAAGAACCCAGGATATTACCCGTACGACAAAATATTTTTTGAAACCTGGCCTGAGGTGAAATATGGGGCAATTTCAAATAAATATGTTGACTTCATTATTCTACAATCTACAATAAGCGGTTTTTCCGGAATCAGGATTCTTGAAAGGTGGAACCCCTCCTTAAGACAGTCAGCATATGAGCAACTTGAATTGAGTCCGTTTCCAATTCAATGCCTAACGTAACCAAACACCAAGAACCGTGATTGTGAACAACTTGCACGAGTTGTCCAGAGCTGCTGGAGTATTTAATATCAGTTAAAGCAAATTCTCATCCCAACTCCCCTTCCAAACCGTATGCATACTTCAGCCCGATTCCTCCAAACCAAATCCAAATAATTATTATCTATCTGGACAGCTCATAATACTAATATTGGCAGTTAAACTATAATTCCAGACAAGCAAGTTTAACTGTTAAGTTATCTATTTCATTCTATAACATAAGTGTCCAAATTTTACATAAATAAATAGATGCCTATAGCACTTTACATTACAGTCGGCATTATGCAAATTTATTGTATATACATATACATATATAAGATCATGTTTTGTCTATAATGTATACATAACATGTACATTACGGTACAACGAGCAAAAACCGAGTTGGATTCGTATACTTTGTGTTATTTCGAGTGGCAAATTAATATAATGCAGTGGTACTAAATATATTGGAGCCACAGCAAACCATATCTCACTTGCATGGATAATAATAACGTGTAATTAAATAACTTACATTGAAAGATAGACAAAACATAAAAAGCATTAAATGACATTTCTGCTGCAGCGAACTGCCCTTTAACTTTAGCACAAAATTGCAAGCAAAATTAAATGCAAACCAAGACCAAGTGTTCTTCTCCGATGTCTACCTATTTAGCTCTATGTAAAACAATACCTACTTATGTTTAAACTTTTTATTACTAGGCATTATATAATTTCGTCCAGTTTATAAAAGAGTATATTAGTAAAGCTAGTACATAGTATGTAATACATATTTACTATAATATAATATGTGTTTACTATGATGCTTGCATTAGAAGGGTACTTAATTGTGCTAAACTAATGTCACCCTATTTAGAAGCGGTAAGTATAGCCTTTATATTAAATGTGTAGAAATGAAATGTAATTGTAGAGTGAAACTGTTGGACAACTTACATATTTACATATTTACATAATATATGCATATTTAATGTAGACATTGTTATCCATCCATTCATTATCTCAACGCATTAAATGTTATTACAATCTGTTATACAATACTGAGTAAGTGATAGGTATGTACTATAATATATATGTTTTGCATGTATATCTACAATTAAAAGTTATGTAGGTATGTGTATTATTATGTATGTGCGGTATAGCGAAAAACAGCTTCGGAGTTATCTGTAACACGATCCAAATTAGTAGAGTTCAAAAATGCGTTGTGTACTATATTAATATCTACTTACTTCTTTCTTATTAAATCTAAAATACTCTGTGTAGGTACCGTACTGCATAAAATATAAATTAATAATTTTAAGCAGGACAACAGACGACTTGAGACAAAATAAAATTGTGTCACATGCTGGAACATCTGTGCTTGCTACTTATTTATTTATTTTTGTCAATCCGGAAAATGAGAAAGCGATTAATTTACATAAAGCGGCTTTCAATTTTCATTTAGGAGTCTGGATGGATCTGGACTAGACTGCAGCAGTACAATTAGCAATTAACAGGACAAATACACAATACAACTCAACATATGCGACAGTCTGGCAGTTGTCTTCCTTTTCAGCAGAGCAACCAATTTTCACCGGTAGGTTACAAGTTATTGAAAAATGCCTGTTATTTACATGTAACCTATATTTACCTAGTACAATAGTAATTGGGTATTTGTGACTCCGTATATTATTACTTAATTACAAAATATTTAGAAGCGGAGCATTCGCTTATTTCATTTTCTGCATTTCATCGACTATAATGTACAATTTTACTCCGTTTTCGGTTTAAATACTAATTGGACATCATATTTATATACGTAATACGAAGTGCAAACATGTAACATGTACGAAACATGTAACGCTATAGCCGATAAACAATATTTATGCGTATTTAAAATGCTAAGACTCGATTACAAATTTATAAACAAATAAATCTGGAATATACCGTATTTACTCTAATAGGCGCCCATGGGCGCTTAGTCAAATTTGATGTTTTTGGAGGGGGCGCTTATTAG